>BQNB010020428.1:0-65508 GCA_026074375.1 Tanacetum coccineum | reverse complement strand
AATAAAGAAAATACTTTCAAAGTAACCATGATCTATCAACCATAGAACTCGTCATCGATTGAACTGAAATCCACAATAGTCGAACTCAAAAGATTATTTCTTTTTGATACAAGGTTGTGTAGTTGTGGTTCAATTTATAAAAAAACAACATCAAATCAAAACAAATCGATACCTATCTGCATACCTCAAATTTTCACTCATGTTTAACTTTGATTTTGTTTTTGATTCGGTCTTTGAATATAAGTTTAGGTTGATGATGAAAAAAGTGAGCTTACATAAAAGATTTGACAAAGAATTTTTAGATAAATATATGAAGTGATTGTTGATTTGGGCGAGTGGGTGTGGTTGTCTGAGTGTCTTTTAGTGGTGGTGGGATGATAGCAAGTGGTGGTGTCGGGTGGATCTTGATGTGAAAACATATGTATGAAAGAACAGAGAGAGGAGAGAAAGTAAAATGGTATAAGTATTTGATTGGTGATGAACCAACAGTGAAACATACTTTTAATGCAAAATTACCATAATACCCATCACTAACGAAGCTACTTAACGACCATTCATCCCTTGGGACCAAACACGCACCAAAATGACAGCTTTTAGGACCATTTTCATCCATTTTCAAAACGGGGGACTGAATCTGCAAATGAGGTGAAGTTTGGGGACCAACAGTGTAATTTACTCTATTTATAATGAACCTTTTTACTTGACACGTTAGTTAGTTTAGTTGAGCCTTTCTGTTAGAATTCCCAAGATAGGTTAATTAGTTTCAACAATATTATGTTGGAATATATCCAAATATAAATTATATATGTCCGGGAATTTATTCGAGCCTAAGGGGACGCACACGTTAATATATAGAACAACGTTTGAATGTATTAATGTAATATATTAATTAGTGTTTAACAAACGATCGTTAAATGTATTAATGTAATATATTAATTAATGTTTAACAAACGATCGTTAAATGTTTAATGAGAAATAAACATTAGTCGTTAAAAGGTTTAAAGGGCTAATATGCAAAAACCAAATAAAGGAAGGGTTCGGTTTGCCCCTCTTTCTTTATAGTCGGCCGAACCCCACTCCTTATGGAGGTGGAAGACTTTGCTTGCATGCCAAGTTAAAAGGAGTATATAAGGAGGTCTTAGGGTGTTTGAGAGCTCATCGTCTCTCTCTTTGTTCTTCTCGCTTTGTGTTCGACCGAGCTCCAAAACCCAAAGGGGTTTTCGGTTTTCCTTCTTTTGTTCGTAGCCGATCAAAGGAGAACCGGAACAACTTAAGGTTTTCTGTTTTATGGTTTAAACCCCACAAATGAATGTTTTGATTCATGTGTTGATTGATTCAAAGACGAAGTGATCATTTGGCTAAACACTACTAGTACTAGTATACATGTTGTTTGGCTAAGAACGTATTGTGTGTGTAAACTTAGAGGGATTATACTTTTAATCCTTAGTGGTTACCCATGAAAATTAAAAGGTTGCGTTTGTTAATTGGCAAAAAGGTACTGCAAGGTTCAAAACAACCATTGTAATGTTATAAGTTTTCTATACGTTGTGTTTTGAACTTTCCTCCGCTGCGTACGTGTGCGTGAATAATGTTTAATTATTAATTATATCTAAAATCTTAACAGTGGCATCACGAGCCAACGTGTAGAATTTATAATTACAAGTAAATAAAATTAGACAAAATTAGGGTTCTTGATTAATTTTTTAAGCCCTTTAGGCGTTTTATGCATCAAGATTCGATCTTTGTGCATCAAGATTCAATCTTTATTGGTTATAAAAATTAATTAGACGAAATCTAGGTTGTATGCAATTTTATGGATAAAACTTGATATGTTTAATTGTAAATTGATCGGTTTTATGTTTAAATTAAGGGCAAATGGCACAAAAAGGTACTCAACTTAAGGGTCATTTCCAATTAAGGTATCATACATTTTTTCTTGCATAAAAAGGTATTCAGCTTATTTTTTTGACCAATTTGGGTATTTTCGTTAAATATTTGACGATGATCCATTAAGTTTTACATTTCAAGTTCACCGCCACTAGCATGAATGTCTTAATGGGGCCTAAAAGTTGTTTGAAATTTTATGTGCTATGTGGTGTATATTTGTATAAGGCTTACGCAATCGATTATGTCGATGGATGTGGCCGGAGTTTATAGGACGAAGGAGCCTTATATGAATATATGCATGTTTTAATTATTAGATAATTAGGATCATATATTGATATTTGCATGACTTAATTGTTAAGTGTTGTTATTTGAATAATTGTTATGTGAATTAGTTTTATGTTTATATTGTTTTTTATTTTAAGTATTGGACTTGTGAGAAAATAAAAGGGTTTTTCAAAAATAAATATAAACATGACTAATTATTATGAAATCAGATTTATTATGGACTATTTATATACATACAGTGTTTTTTCCCAAATTAAGTTTATTTGATGGGTTTATAAACTGGACGCTGTGGACTCATGGGAAGTACGGCTCATCCACTAGAACAAACTATAAGAGAAGTTTAAGGCGGAAGTGGTCAACACTCCTAAAGAACTCAGGTTTTTAATACGCTTCGCGCTGACCTGATTCTCCGCTTCTTTGCGCGTTCGATTAGAGTTACCGTGCATGTCACTACAGTGTACGTTTTTGACCATTCTTTAATCTTTATATTTGGAAACACGTTGAATCGTTAATTTTTAAACAGGTAACACTATTTATACATTAGATGTATAGAAAATATGTGATACCGTTAATAAGGATAACTAATTGAGTAAAGTATTTTTATTTATAATCTATATATACGAAGATGTATGCATGCTTCTTCGTACATATTTGTCACGACAAATATCATACCCTTTTAAATAAGTTATTGCCATCCAATTTGTAAAAACACGTGTAGATGCTTTTTACTATGCGTGAGACGTATGTAGATCGTAATCCCAAGGTGATTATAAACATTTTCATGAGACGTTAGTGTTACATAATCACAGTTTTTGATTGGACGACTTAATCGGTTTATTGGTGAGACCTTAAACTCGAGGCATAGATGGGATAAAACATGCTTACTAGTATATTATTGTAATAAAGTAAGTCCCATATGGTTTTAGGAATTACATCGGCGGCAATTATTGATCGTCAATTACCTTTTGAATACACCATCACTAACAGATCAACTGATGTGGTGGTGGTATGTCAAGTAGGATCCTAGCCTTTAAAAAATTAATTGTTTATTTGATTAAACATGGGTAGTTAATTTTCTTCAAGAAGTATTATCGAAAATACTAATTCTTAAACTTTAACTATGTTTTGTAGATGGCACGTCCTGTTCAAAACATAAACCATTCGGCTTTCAGGTCGATGTTTGAAAGAGAAAATTTTTCTGGAAATAATTTCAATGACTGATTTCATCAACTTAAGTTAATCTTGAGAGTTGAAAATAAAATGTTTGTCATTGAACAGCCTATTCCCCTTGCTCCTGCAGCCGATTCCGCAGCAAATGTGCTGGCGGAATGGAATGCAATATATGATGCATATAATGAGGTAGCTTGTCTTATGCTCGGTAGTATGACTCCTAAACTTCATAGACAATTTAAAAATTATTCACCTTATGAGATGCTTCAGGAGCTTAAATCTATGTTTAAGAAACAAGTTGGAGTGGAGAGGTTTGACCTAATCCAAACTTTCCATGCTTGCAAACAAAAGGAGGGTAAATCAGTTGCTGCATATGTTCTACAGATGAAAGGATATGTAGACCAACTGGAACGTCTCGGTTATATGCTACCACAAGATCTTACAATTGGTCTTATCTTAAATGGCCTCACTAAAGATTTTGCTGGATTTGTGAGAAATTACAATATGCATAACATGGGGAAGATAATTAGTGAACTACATGCTATGCTCATTGAGTATGAAAATGGTTTACCTAAAAATGCTGAAACACCGCAAGTAATGATGATTAAAAGTGGTAAAATCCAGAAATCCAAAAAGAAATAACTTAAAGCTAAAGGCATGGGTAAAGCTAATGGCAAGGGAAATGATAAACAAGTTTATATCCCTAAGTCTAAAAACCCTAAACCTTCTGCTAAAGAGCACCAAGCTAAGGATGACACCTACCACCACTGCAAGGAGGTGGGTCATTGGAAGATGAACTGTCTTGTTTATCTTGCTGAGTTGTTGAAGAAAAAGAAGCAAGTTGGCTCTGCCAGTTCTTTAGGTATCTTCACAATAGAATTATTTTCTTTCCCTAATAAATCCTGGGTGTATGACACTGGTTGTGGTACTCACGTTTGTATTACAAAACAGAGGTTTAGAGAAGCAAGGAAATTGAAACAAGGAGCACTCTATTTGTACGTGGGCAATGATGTTCGTGCACAAGTAGAAGCTATTAGAAGTTATGACTTGGTTTTGCCTAATGGCTTTGTGATTTATTTAGACAATTGTCATTATGCACCTTTTATAACTAGAGGTGTTGTTTCAGTTCACCGTTTGGTAGAAAATAGATTTGTCCAGTGTTTTACAGATTTTGGAATTTCAGTTTCTAAGAACAATGTTCATTATTTTAATGCTATTCCCAATAATGGTATTTATGAAATTGACATGCATGATCTTGTACCAAATGTTAATTCTATTTATAATGTTAGCACTAAAAGAGCCAAACATAATTTGGACTCTACTTATCTATGGAACTGCCGTCTTGCTCATATAAGTAAGAAACGTATTGAAAAGCTGCAACAAAAAGGGCTTTTAAAATCAACAGATGATTTTGATCAATGCGTGTCTTGTTTATCGGGCAAGATGACAAGGAAATCGTTTCCACATCGTCCAGAAGGGGCGACTGATCTTCTTGGAATAATACATATTGATGTGTGTGGTCCACTTAGACATGTGTCAAGACGGTGCTAGCTACTTCATTACATTCATGGATGATTATAGTCGTTATGGTTATGTCTGTCTTCTTAAGCATAAACATGAGGTCTTTGAAACATTCAAGGTGTTTAAAAATGAAGTGGAAAATCAACACGGAAGACAATCAAGGCTCTTTGATTATATCGAGGTGGCGAATACATAAGCCAAGAGTTTAAAGATTATCTTAAAGCTTGTGGAATTGTCCAGCATCTTACTCCTACATACACACAACACAATGACGTTTCTGAAAGGAGAAATCATACTTTGTTAGACATGGTTCGATCGATGATGAATCTTACAACTCTGCCGTTATCCTTTTGGGATTATGCTCTAGAGTCTGCAACACGCATTCTCAATATGGTTCCAACCAAGAAGGTTGATAAGACTCCATATGAATTATGGTATGGAAAAGTTCCAAACTTGTCTTACTTAAAGGTCTGTGGTTGTGAGGCGCTTATGAAGCAGGATACGTCTGACAAACTCCAACAAATATATGTTAAGTGTATCTTCATAGGATACCCAAAGGAAACGATGGGTTACTATTTTTACTTCCCACCTGAAAATAAAATAGTTGTTGCGAGGTATGCTGAGTTCTTTGAGAAAAATCTCATAACTCAAAAAGTCAGTAGGAGGGCCGTAGATCTTGAAGAAATTCAAGTGAAGATACATTACTTCTGAAATCATAGCGAAATTTCCTATGAGGTTGAAGGTTTTGAATCCACCTCAAGAGGAAGAGATTCTGATTTTGTAGGTCTAAAGGACAGTCGAGCTCCAAACGTTTTATGTCTAAATGTAAAGGCAGAAGAGCATAGTCTAGGGGATCTTAATGAACCCACTAGCTATAAAATCGCGATGTTAGATTCAGAATCTAATAAGTGGATCGATGCTATGAATGCGAAAATACAATCCATGATGGACAATATGGTAAATGGTCCTGGTCGATCTTCCTGGCTGTAAGACTATTAGGAGTAAGTGGATTTTTAAGAAAAAGACTGACATGGATGTATTTGTACACACCTATAAAGCTCGTCTTATAGCAAAGGGTTATACTCAACTCTACAGGGTTGATTATGAAGAAACATTCTCACCCGTTGCTAACGATTAAGAGCTATTAGGATCTCATAGCTATAGCAGCTCACTATGAATTATGAGATATGACAAATGGATATAAAAACAACCTTCTTAAATGGTTGTATTGATAAAGACATTTATATGTTGCAACCTGAAGGTTTTGTTGATCCTAATCATCCCAGAAAAGTATGCAAGCTTCAAAGATCCATTTATGGTCTTAAGTCCAAGCATCAAGAAAAGTTGGAAAAACAGATGTTGATAGGAAATCAAAGGTTTTGGATTTGCTCAAAACTTGATGAACCATGTGTATATCAAAAAAAGGCAAGGGGAGTAATGTTACATTCCTCATCTGTATGTTGATGACTATAATCATCATGGAAAATCACATTCCAAGTTTACAAATGTAAAGGATTATCTTGGAAAAGTGTTTTTGCTATGAAGGATCTTGGAGCAGCACTAACATTTATTCTTGGAAGCAAAATCTTTAGAGATAGTCAAAAGCATTGATTGACTTGGTCAAAATGCTTACATGGATAAGATCTTAAGGAGATATAAACTTGAACAAAACACAAGGTGCTTCAACACCTAAAGAGGTGAAGCGTATGCAAAATGTACCTTATGCTTTGACTGTGGGATCCATTATGTATGTAGTGAGATGCACTAGACCTGATGTTGCGTTCACGCAAAATATAACAAGCCGATTTCAACAGAATCCTGATGAACTTTACCGGACTGCTGTGAAAAATATTCTTAAGTATTTAAGAAATACTAAAGATATGTTCTTGGTTTATGGTAGAAATCCAGAAGCTGAACTTCGAGTTGATTGCTATTTTGATGCTGGATTTGAGACCGATAGAGATGATACAAAATCTCAGACATGATATGTCTTCATTTTGAATGGAGGCACAGTGGACTAGAAAAGCTCCAAGCAAAGTACTACTGCAATGTCTGCTACAGAATCTGAATACATGGCTGCTTCAGAAGCTGCGATGGAAGCTGTTTGGATTAGGAAGTTTATTTCAGGGCTTGCTATAGTACCAACAATAAACAAACCTATTTGAATGTTTTGCGATAATTCAGCCGCACTTCATTTTGCTAACAAACCGAGAGTTCAGAGAGGTGCCAGACACTACCATAGGAGATATCATTATGTTCGCGAGAGTATTGCACTGGGCGAAATAAGATTCCTTAAAGTTCACACATATGACAATCTGGCTGATCCATTTATGAAGGCTTTATCTAAAGGAAAGCTTACTCAACATGCTAGGAGCATGGGACTTCGTTTAGCTAGTAGTTTCATGTAGATCTGTGTTTTAGTATTTGGATAGGGGATGTTTAAACAATTTGTTTTATGATAATGATACTTGGTATTTTGTTATTTTTATCTTAAATTGTGTCTTATATTTGCATGTTTAAATCCATGAATAATAATAGTTATTATTCTAAATTAATTCGTTGTCGATTAACAATATGAGAATATTGTTAAATTAAGACAAATCTGAGTGATTGGTGATATTGTAGATATTAAGGATGTGTCCACCAAACTCACATGATATTCATAAGATGAATATTGGATTTCCCCAACTAACAAGAATATTACTTTATGGATCGTCGTCATTAAGTAAATCTTGTAAATTATTTTATTTACAAAATCCTTAGACTTGAGATGCAAGTAGGTCTTGCATGTGTGAATAATCTTTCTTGATCTAGTCTAAGTTATCCTAAAAAATGGATAACTAATAAGGGCTATTTCAGAAGTGATTTTGAAACATGATGACTTGACACTTGTAGTCAATATAGAATTTGTTTCTTCAATAGTTGAAGAATGATGCCACTGGGCACCTCGTAGAATTAATCAGATGTGTGTATGGCCGTACCCGAAAATTCATATAGATATGTCTCATCGATTTTCGGTAATCTTGATTAGTTACATATACGAGAAACAGAATCGTTAAATAATGAAATGACCTTGATCCATATCTATTTTTAACACGGTATCGGAAACAAAGGGATTGTAAATTCATAAATCTTTTGTTCGTGTCTTTATGAAACCACACTCGGATATTTCTGGGAGCATTGGCGTGTTGCTAGACGCTTACCAATGTTATTGTATAATTTATACATGTCTAAGTGGGAGCTGTTAGAATATGTCCAAATATAAATTATATATGTCCGGGAATTTATTCGAGCCTAAGGGGACGCACACGTTAATATGTAGAACAACGTTTTAATGTATTAATGTAATATATTAATTAGTGTTTAACAAACGATTGTTAAATGTTTAACGAGAAATAAATATTAGTCGTTAAAAGGTTTAAAGGGCTAATATGCAAAAACCGAATAAAGGAAAGGTTCGGTTTGCCCCTCTTTCTTTATAGTCGGCCGAACCCCACTCCTTATGGAGGTGGGAGACTTTGCTTGCATGCCAAGTTAAAAGGAGTATATAATGTTGGGTATTTATTTTTAAAACAAATGAGTCATTTGGGTTAAATCCTAGGAAGGAAAAGAGAGTTTTGTTATGTTTGGTTTTTATCTACGAAATGGTGATTAGTGACAGTTTTTCTGTCACAAAACCGTTGCTAATAAAGCATCACCATTGTAAAGACGCGCCTATTTGAAAAGGTGGCTATTACATCTATTAGAAAGGGTGTTTGTGACCCAACCATCGCGACTGTTTCTCTATGTATTAGTTAGCGACGCTTTTTCTGTCGCTAGGTCGTCGCTAAACCATCACTAACTATACCTTTTTATGAACCGATGTGACTATTTGAATGGTCACTAGTATCCCTATATATAGTGCCATCATTCCAGCGTTTTGAACATCCAAAAACACACGAAAACACATGCAAACCCTCTCTTTTAGTATACCCGATTGCTATAAATAATAGTGCTATAGAATTATTATTCATAGTGTCTTGAAATCCTCGATAACTCGGTAGTTCATCCGGATTATCACCACTTCGTGTAGTGTTGATAATTGCTACATACGTTGCTTCATTGTATCTTGGGAGGCAATTCGTCGGTAACCCAAAACACGATTGTTCGAAAGAACGGTAGGGGCGAAATTGCTTAAAGGACAGAGAGAACTCGCCTTGAAGTAACAAGTAGTAGTACGAAATACGTCATCATAAAACCATCTTTTTTAAACCCCGGAATTAACAATCTTAAAGCAATCTTCGAATCAAGATAGCATCCAATAACATGATACAAATGCCAACCAACATCGTGAAGTTAGACTTTTTTTATGGTGGAAGTTTCAAGTGTTGGCAAAAGAAACCTTGGTTGAATCCCGTGAATGTCTCAAGTTCGGAAATGACGATTTCATTCGACGTGGCCACATCCTCAATGCTATGCCGGATCCACTCTTGGACGTATATCAAAACTATCCCACTGCTAGGGAACTTTGGAAAGCTCTCGAGGAACGCTTCTTCACGGAAGACGCAACAAGTAAGAAATTTATTGTTTTTAAATTTAACTTACAATATTGGTAGATACTTGGCACAAAATAAGTACACTAAGGTTATTGGTAATCTGATATTGCTTATGTCGTAGGATATAAGTAGGCATACTAGTAGTCCTGGCATGGAACATTGGGATGCTGTAAATCAAGTATTTAAATACTTGAAGAAAACCATCCCTTATGGTTTGGAATACAGCGGAGATCCATCAGTATTAGAAGGTTATACTGATGCAAGTTGGATAACTGATCAAGAAGACTACGTATCCACGAGCGGATGAATATTCATTCTTGGTGGGGGTGCAATGTCTTAGGGATCAAAGAAACAGAGTTGTTTAACAGACTCTTATAAGGAGGTCTTAGGGTGATTGAGAGCTCATAACTTGAAATCACTAATCCCTAAAAAACCCTAAATCTCTCTCTTTGTTCTCCTTGTGTTTGACCGAGCTCCAAAACCCAAAGGGGTTTTCGGTTTTCCTTCTTTGTTCGTGCGATCAAACCGAACACCCTTAAGGGTTTCTGTTTTGTGGTTTAACACCACATAAGTGAAGGTTTGATTCGTGTGTTGATTGATTCAAAGACGAAGTGATCGTTTGGTTAAAACACTACTAGTACTAGCATACACGCTGTTTGCTAAGAACGTATTGTGTGTGTAAACTTAGAGGGATTATACTTTTAATCCTTGGTGGTTACGCGTGAATTTAAGGCGGCGTTTGTTAATTGCTAAAAGGTACGCAAGTTCTTAAACCCTTGTTAATTATAAGTTCTATACGTGTTTGATCTTTCCGCTGCGTACTCGTGATATGTTTAATTATTAATTATATCTAAAATCCCAACAGTGGCATCACGAGCCAACGTGTAGAATTTGTAATTACAAGTAAATAAAATTAGACAAAATTAGGGTTCTTGATTAATTTTTTTAAGCCCTTTGGGCGTTTTATGCATCAAGATTCGATCTTTGTGCATCAAGATTCAATCTTTATGGAGAGAAGTCGATTTCCATATCAGATCAGATCCATATTGTGTTAGGTTTCATGTTCATCGCCTTGATATGGAAGTTTGACTTCTCTCGCTTCATGATCCTTATCATTATGATTCTTAATGGCAGCGAGTTTTCCAACAAGTATAAGGTATCTTACTGATGCTTTCTTTTCCTAATGTTAATTAACAACCATGATAATCACAGATGATAGGGGGAAACCATCTCCATTACCTAACAGAGTAAACTAAAAGAAAATTCTGCACTAGCATTGTGTTTGCGCTTTGAGGTTACTTATATAATCTTCTTGCGGATCATTTAAGATACTGTTTTCTACTTGGTAAGTATGTTTTATGCCAATGAACGTAGATTATGTACTTACCAAGAAGAAGGCAGTATCTTAAATGATCCACAAGAATATTATATAAGTCACCAAGCGCAAACACAGTGCAAGTGCAGAATTTTCTTGACATCAGTTAGTGCAGTGGCGTTCTTGACATGAGTTCTTAATATAAGACTTGATATATCTTCTTGGTCAGTTTTGCCCAAATGAAAGTTCCAAAAATATTTGATTACGATGTGTTCTCAAGTTTCACGTAGAAGAAAAAGAATCGAAGACAAAACATGGAGAAATTGGTGAATGCTTGAAAAGGCAAAAAAAATGTTGGTCATGAATAGATCCAATGATAGTCTCTTTGCCAGAAAATTTCACTCAAATGTTGTTCCTAATTATACCAGTTCAGGAAACTTTATATTAATAAGGTGCTTTCGATATGGATATGGTAAAACGCATGTTTATACGGATTATGGTCTTCCTACAATTTTTTTTCTTTTCACAAACTAGGTATGATCTATTTTTTACCATTAAATAATTGCATACTGTATAATTGAATACTAGTTTTTCATTCTGATTCATCACACTTCGTGTAGTGTTGATATTTGCTAAATACGTTGCATCATTGTAATTTGGGAGGCAATCGTCGGTAACCGGACTTACACGATTGTTCGAAAGAACCGTGGGGGCAAAATTGCCATTAAGGGACAGAGAGAACTAGCCTTTTTTAAAGTATAAAAGTAGTCGTACGTAATACGTCATCATAGAACCATTCTTTTTTAAACCCAGATATATCATATAAGAGGTATTTGGGTGATTGAGAGCTCATAACTTGACAATCAATTAAGACCTAAAACACTAAATTTCTCCCTTTGTTCTATTTGTGTGCGACGAGCTCCAAACACACTACAGGGGTTTTATGGCCTTTCCTTCCTCTTGTTCGACTGCGATCAACCGAACACACTTAAGGGTTTTTTGTTTTGTGGTTTAACACCCAAATAAGTAAAGGTTTTGATTAGTTGTGTTGATTGATTCTAAGACGAAGTGACGTTTGGTTTAAACACTGACTAGTTTAGGATTACCGCTGTTTGCTAAGAAACGTATTTGTGTGTGTAAACTTAGAGGGCTTATTCTTTTTATCCTTTGTGGTTTAGACATGAATTTTATGGCGGCGTTTGTTATTTGCTATTAATAATGGTATCGCAAGTTTTCTTTAAACCCTTGTTAATCTATATGTTCTATAACGTGTTTGATATTTCGGCTGGTAACTAGTGATATGTGTAAATTATTATTTATTATCTAATATATCCAACGTGGCATCACCGAGCCAACGTTGTAGGAATTTGTCTATTACATAAGTAATAAAATTAGACAAATTTAGGGTCTTGATTAATTGTTTTAAAGCCCTGTGGGCGTTTGATGCATCCAAGATTCGTTCTTTGTGCATCAAGTTTCTATATTTATGGAGATTATGTCATATTTCCATATATGATCTAGATACATATTGTGTTAGGTTTTAATCGTTCATCGCTTGATATGGAACGTTTGACTTCTTCTCGCTTTCATGACTCCTTATCATTTTGATTCTTAATGGAGCGAGGTTGCCAATACAAGTTATAAGGTTTCTTATGATGCACTTTTTTTACATTATGTAATTACAACCTATTGTTAATCACAGATGATAGGGGAAAACCATCTACACATTACCTGACTGAGCTAAAAACTATAAGTATACTCCTGCAAATAGCATTGTGTTTGACGCTTGGAGGTTATTTATTATTCTTATTGCGGATTATTTAGGATTATCGTTTTTTCTACCTTGGTAATATGTTTTATGCCAATGGAACGTAGTTTTATGTAACCTTAACCAAGAAGAGCAGTATCTTAATGATCCATACAAGAATATTATATAAGTCACCAAGAGCAAACACAGTGCAAGTGCAGAATTTTTCTTGATCCATCTCAGTGGCGTCGTTCTTGAAATGAGTTGTTAATATAAGATTATTATCTTATTGGTCAGTTTTCACTTAATGAAAGTTCCAAACATTTATCTTCGGATTACGATGTGTCGTCAAGTTTAAACGTTTATGAGAAAAAAGAATAGTTAGACAAAACATGGAGAAAATTGGTGAATGCTTGAAAAGGAAAAAAAAAAAAACAAGTTGGTCATGAATAGATCCCAATGATAGTCTATTTGCCAGAAAAGGTTTACTCAAATGTTGTCTAATTTACTGCTTTCAGGAAACTTTGTATTAATAAGGTGCTTTCAGTTATGGGATTATTGGTAAAAGCATGTTCTATTCCGGTTTATGGTATTCCTAAAATTTGTTTTTCTCTTATTCACCGAACTACTAGGTAAGATCTCTTCTTGGACCATTTAATAATTGCATTGTATACTGTATAATTGAATACTACGTTGTACATCTCGTGCCTCAGCTAACGGGCTTGTACTATTTTGTTTATATATATATATATTTATATATATCTTTCTATATATATATCTCTCCTAATATATACCTATACTATATTATTTATATTTTATATATATATATATAGTGTCGAGGATCTTTCTCAGAACCAAACCAAAATGTACAGAGAACTGCAAGAACCAATCTCAATCATTCAAATATATGATCAATGGCCAAAAATGAATGTGGCATATTTGTAAATAAATTAAAGAAAAGTCATATCTAGTAAAAGAAATAAAGGGTATTGTAGTCATTGCATAAATGTTAGGTATAAAGGATTTTCATATTACTACTACTTTTTAAATAACCGTCAAGTAACTTCTCCATCATAAATTTTTTTCTCTCTCTTTACATCCTCAAATAATACTAGCCGCTTTCTCTTCCAGCTTCTCTACAAAACCATATTTCTCATGCCTACAACCACATTCATTTTCAAATTCTCTCTCATCACCATTGCGATTGACGCACGAAGATTTGGGTTTAACCTTAAGTGATCTTGGTTCATCAATAAATGTTTGGTTAGTAAATAAAACATTAGATAAACAATTAATTAAAAGTTGATTTTTAATTATTGTTTATGTTTTATTCGAATCAGATTTGAGCTTTTTTTAAGTTTTATTTTCTTATTAATTAAAGACTGGTTCTAATTTTTAAAAACAGTTATGAGGCAAACACGATAGGTGATGTTGGGTGTGCAACTGTGACAAAATATATAAAAACTGCTCTATAATGTGTATATTCTCTAATGTGACGAATTGGTGCGGTTGATAGTTACTTAACTGTTGTATGATTATTTGTGTGTTTTTTCTCGATGTCATGAATCAAATGGTCATATATCCTATACCTTTTGCTCAATAATGTTGTGAATCGTGTATATTTGTTCTATGTGTTTTTTTAATTACAAATCTTGAAGATGTTGTGCACATAAAAGATAATCAAGATGGTCATATCTCTTATACCTTTTGATCTGCCTAATACAATGACAATGTATAAAAGCCTTTTATAACAGGTATGCATTCTTCGAGATACGATCATGATCAATTCTTTTACAATTAGTATTGTCTTTTTGAAATTGTTTCTTTACTTTTATTTGGTATTTCGTCACAGGTTTCATTCATAATTATTCTTCTTTTTTAATTTTGATTTTTCTTTGCATTGTTTACAGAATCAATGTTTACGACAACAAGTTATGCAAAAGGATGGAATTGCATGTTTACATACATCGCACCTAAGATAGCCGATGATGACAACAACGTATGCACATGTGTTTAAGCATCTAAAATGGGCTCACTGGACCATGTACTTATTTGGGACCTTCTCAAGTTGATATAGAAGAATTATACGATGCACTGTTCTGGTTGTTCTTTATTTTGTTCTAATATATGGTCACATGTGCACACGTTAAATAAATTCATCTTTTTAGCACACGTAACCGATTTTCAATTTCACATGGGGTTACATATTGTAGATTCTAAAGATGTAACAATGTACTATGCAACAAGAATTATATAAATTTTTTTCAGTTTTGCGTTATGGATGCAACAGTGTTTTAGAAACATGTGTATTGGGAAATGTTCTTTGTTATATATTTATTGATTAAAAATCAAGCTTGAGTAATCTCTATGTATAACGATGCATGAATAAACTAGTAGGTTAATAATCCATTAAATAAGTTTCACGACCTTTTAAAAACTTAGGTATCATCCACTAAAATGATTGTTCAGTGGAGATGCATTGAAACACATTTGAACATATGTGCAGACCCCTATGGTTCAGCGGTTTGGTAAATATGATTTTAAAATATATAAAAAAGGTATATAAAATAAAAGTTTTCTTTTCTATAAAACAGAAAAATATAAAGACTGTTTTTTGAGTAATAAAGAGATAGTACAATGGAATGTGTTTCTTTCTTTATACAACACTTTTGATTTAATTAAATAGTTTTTCAATTTGATAATACCTATGATTGCTGTCCATTCGTGTTCTCAGCAAGTTTAGTTCTGTCTATTTATTTGGTTCTGAAAAGAACATTCACTCATATATATATTATAACCTAATATAAAAGAAGCTTTTGAAAAATTAATCTTGTTCCTAAAATTCCTACAAAACGGACTCTGGATAATACTCTTCATTAATCAACGACAGACAAACTTCAAAGCCTTTTATTTCTCAAAAAAATACCCATAACAACAACGACTGAAGCATCTCCCCTTCAATCAAGTACTAAGCTAGATCTGTCGTCCATTCTACTTTCAAATCAAATACCCCAATATCATAACCAAACATAACTTATTCACCACAATAACTATTCAAAATAAAATCCCAGTTCCAAAATCACAAGACAGATCCGTTTATACCCAAATAAATAAACCTTGAAAAAAAAAACCTTAATACCACAAACAACTAAGGAACATACCGGCAACTTGAAGGCCACAACAAATATTTGAAGGAATCAGAAAGTTTTTTGTGATTTCTTTTTATGTTAATTGTTCATGTTTCCTATTTTTATGTTTTTCGGGATAAATCACTAACCCTAATTTCAATTAAAATAGTCTTAAAATTAATTATGTGTTTGATTTAATTGTTCATAAATTAGTTTTTGGTCTTTATTTTTTGGTGGTTCAAAAACTAAATAGTGAATAATTTTTATTTTTTGGTCTTTATTAGTGTACTTCGGTATCATGATTGGGAGGGCGGATGTAAGATGTATCGGTGTTGGAATATCTCAGATAAGGTATATTGATTTTTTATTAGTGTACGCATTTGAGATGTGGATTATAATTCATTAATCTGCTTATGAATTTGACAAGTGGTTTTATGAGATAAATATTGCTTCTTTATGCAAAATATATTAGTTAAATGATGAATATCGTGTGGATTTTTGCTGTTTTTTAAATTGATCAGTAGTATGATTCATTTATGCAATTGATGCCTACATCTATATAGATCATTGTGAAATTTGTCATTGATGTTAGGACCTCATGATCCTGAATTCAACCTTTTAGCATATGAGGCATTTTCTTTATTGATGTCCTGCTATCAGAAATTTGTCATTTATGTTTTGTTTAAAATATATAATTATTACCTGCAGCCATCAGTTACTAAACCTGAACTTACCATTTTGCCAATGCTTACTAAAACCATGTTGTGATTGAAGGGAAAACGCCCTGTAGGAATAAACAAAATAGACTAGCCTCAGTAATTCGATAATGTTGTAAGAAAAGTCATTTATACTAAAATAAAAATAAAATTAAACACGCTTTGTATCAGTTGAACATAAATAAAAAGAATGTAGAATAACTATTTATTCATTTCCATTATGCAACTAGGTGCAGCGAGGCAGCTGCACACCACCAGGCAGGTGGTCCTGCAACAGCAGGGAGCAACAACACTACCCAGCCTTTACCACCAAACATTACAATCTGAATCCTCGACTGTTCTAACTCCTTTTCTGCAAGCTTGGCGAACAAGCCTGGCCAGTATGATTCAAAGATGACATTGGCAGTGATCGAGGAAGTGTGATATCAACTGCTGAACGTGGTTATTATTGATGAAATTAGCACTAGAGCTGAACTTAAAGCTTGTCAATCGATGGTTGAAATCTAGACTATAAAGAATCAAGCTCAGGACTCCAATATAAGGTCATTGTCATTGAGTGTATTGTAGTTTTCTTAGTTTTATAGCTACTTGACACATTTAAGCTCCAACTATAGCTTTTAAATAAAAACTATATAAATGGCCAGACTTGCGGAGTACGGCAATGGACCAATTTCCAAGAGAGAGTCACTGTTAGCTGGTTATGTGACTAAAAATTGTACGTTCCCCCTTATGTTTTTTATCTTATACATCTTACGCTAACACAACATTACAGAAAAAAAACTTAGTAAGAAAGTGTCACATAAGACAGTAAGACAAAAAAAATTATATCGTGCGGATACGTTGTATTGTACCTGTAATGTTTTTATCTGGGATCGCCTGTGAAATTCATATATCTACACCCAGGTTGTGATGCCCAAATTATAAAGACAAATTCACTCATAGGAAAAGTGGTAAAGAGGGGGATAAAATGTAATCAAAAAAGAAGTTTTGGGAAGATCTCGTCTCAAGTGACAAGACTTTTTAATTATCTATGTAGGCAAAGATTGTTAATAATTAAGTCCTACTACATATATGAAAGTATATAGATCCTCGAAACTGTGATTTGTGCGGTTTCGCTCCATCAATTGTGCCTGCTTTCATTGTAGAGTATGGTATGTGATTTTCAAAATCAATTTTCAATACTCTTGCCTAATAAGTAGGTATGCCCCTTTTCTCATGAAATAAATGATATTTTTTTATCTAATGGTATGCAAAACAAAGTTTCAACGTTTTTGTAGTATATTACAAACTAAGATAGAGTATTCCTTCGGATTGGTTATAAAATCACTAACTTATATCTCATATTACTTTGTCACTTTTTATGACTTAGAATCAAAATAACATTCACACATTTTACCAGTTGTATGAGGGCCCGCAAGGTAGGTTATCAAACTAAAATAAATTAATGTATGATATGGGTACATTTAATGTTCTTCAAGATTTGTCTTGTGACTTAAGTTGGATACTTGGATATAATTATCATTTATATATGTATATCTGACTATGAATCTTGTGGCACAGGTTGCAAACTATTGTAGTATTTGTATTCATACTGCTTTACAAGAGGAATTAGAACCTCTTATAGCGAGCTGGGGAAGGGACGCTACAATCAACCAACCCACCACTAGGTACTAATAAGAATGATTATAGCAATCAAGAAATGTAGAGAAAGGCGTTCTTTGATTGTTTCCTCAAGGTTGATGATGAAATTGGTGGAAAACAAGCTAATGATGAATCAAATTGTGGTGATTCGATGGTGATTTATGTAGAGGGAAAGAAGCCTTGGCATAATCTGTAGATCATAAGGTAATATACAACATGTTTTTGGTTTTGCGTTTTTAATCAATAATTTAGTGTTGGTATAATATATTATGGATATGATTGTAACTAAGATACCGGCTTTAACATCAGAACACGCCAAATAAAAAATTATCTTTTATAATCTATCTACATTACATATGATTATGTGTTTCTGATTACTGCCATTCATTTTTTCACTTTCAAAGGGAAAATTTCATAGCATCACCATAATCTAACCTGCATAACAATTATCAAAGATATCCTTTCAATGCCTACTATTCCTAAATGTCACCTTTTTGTCAATGTGGTTTTAAATTTGGCTTTTCACTTAATGAGTGTCGATTTGCCAGTTCATGGACTTTATGAAGAAAGTCATTGCATCCAGTAAACCTATTGAATAGAGCACTATGTGGCATATTTATCTATATTTTTTTGTATAATATTAAGTATTGATTTGTAATAGCCAAATCGGAGACGGAATATGCAAAAATTGAAAAAGCCCCGGTAGGAGGTAAGGCCTACAACTGATGGACATCTTGTTTTTGGTGTTCTTGCAATGTAGATCTATTGATTGGTTTTTTATGCTCTTATCTTGTGCCGTTCTATAACTGATGTAGTGATGTTTTTACGTAAAAAATCTAACTTATCGTAGTAATGCTTTAAGTTATGATCAGTAGTATTTGTTTTATGTTTTAGGTGTTCTAGCCAAATGTATAAATTGCCTTTAAACAATCAAGACTAGTAACAATCTTGTGTACATTTAAATGATACAATAGGCACGTAAGCAAAAGCCGGGACAGCATGGGTGGGGTCAGTTAGATCTGTTTATGGTGTCAAAGGCGAGTGGGTTCATTGGTTAATTTTTACACGGGTGTGTGACCAAATACTATATGTAATAAAAATACACTTAGCTTTTTAGCATTGCCTTTGAGGCTTTTAGACAGGACCTAAGAGATATTTCTCGTTCAGTTCTTTATAATACATAAGAAAGACTTTAACCCTTCAAGTTTAGGTATTGTTGAAAGAAACATAATATTGTTCTCTATTCAGGTCCGAGGTCCGATAATCTTCTTTAGTGCCCGCCCTTTTAACCCTTCACTTATAATACATAATACTTTAATATTTTGTTTTTGTTTTATAACTTTATGCCAAAGTCAACCAAATAATGATACAACATAAAACTAACTATACAAAACAATAAGGACAAGTATCAATACAGTGATTGTGTTTTCCAACATTACCTTAGAGTCTCGCCGTTCCAACGGGCGGGCCTTGTATCTTGTTTTTATATTTAATTTATATATATATTATATATATATATATTCTTATATATATTTATTTATATATCAGCCCTTTATACTTGTATTTTATATATTTCTTATATAGATAGAGTGAGAGAGAGTTTGAATCAAATTGAGAAGTTTTTTTTAAATAAGAAGCGATAAGAAGTAACTATAATCGCATATCGAGATGCACCGACTTAATTTAGATGCAATCTCATAATCTTAGATGCCATTAGTATGACATCATTATGTACTTGTCTAAAACTTTTATTTAGATATGCATATACTTATATTAGATGAATTTAATGATTTCTCTTCTTTTTGTTCCTCTGCATGCCTCAAAATAATGAAAATCAATTTGCACCATCTACACATCAAATTAACTTTCAAAATCTGCTGGGCATCTTAATGATTAAAATGCATCTAATGTAAGTCGTTTTCCCCCCTCTTTTCACTTTGCATCTCCATAATGTGTGGGTTTAAATCATTCTCACCACTTTTATTTTAATTTACTTCTCACTGGATTCCTTACCCCCACTATATATATATATATTTATATTTTTAAAAAATAATATTTTTTATATATATATATAGTATTTATATATATATTAGTATATATATATATATATATATATCATATTTAAATAGGGGACCGTTCTTGCAGAACTACTTTTTTCGTACAGATCACCTTCAGAAAACTATTCTGTGGACCAATGAGTCAATTTAGTATTTATTAATATGGTTTCTTCTTAAATTCAAAAGGGTTTTTTATATAATAGTCAAAATACATTTTAATTTTTCTTTTTGAATTTTTTAAATTAAAAAAATGTTTTTTTATTTCCTTAATTTTCAATTTTTTTTTTAATTTATACTTTTTTCAGTATACATGTTTTTCAAAAATTAAGGTGCATATGTGCTTTTTTTAATATTGTTATTATTTAACATATGTTTCTTGAGTTTGTATTGTTTTTAGTCATAAACTCTTACCTTTTTTTTAATGGTAATTGCCACTTATGTTACATTTTTTATTCTTTGACAATTTATAACCAAAAACATAAACATATACATGTAAACTCTAAATTATAACAAAGCAAAAACCTAAATACAATACACAAATTTTGATATCAAATGAAATACAATTCAATTACAATATGGATGTGCAAGAGATTCAAAAACTATAGCGCAAGCTTCAAGGAAACATATATATGCTCGGCTCTTCGAGAACAATTATGCACGTCACTAAAAACATGTGTGCCCTTTTCCAACAACATATGTGCACTCTTCACTTTCTAATCAAATTCGTTACAACATATGAGTACACTTTCAAGAACATATATGCACGTTGCGTTTTCTCGTCAAATTCATTAGAACATATATGCACCTCTTCCAAAAACCATTTATGCAGCTCACGATAATTTGTTTATATTCGTCATCAATTCTCGTAACTGTAAGAATAACAATTTATAAACGAATTATTTAATCACTAACAACTAAGAAAAACTCCTATATGCACAGCATCAATTCTTTTATAACAAATAGTAAAAATGATTTAATCATATCATGTGTTTGTTGCATATATACACAGATATAGACAGAAAAAAAACCCAATTATGCACGTTTATTTAGTGCTAACTTTACAAAACCAATACACATAAGTCTTTATCCTAACCTTAATCAAAGTTTTTTCTTAGTTATATTTAATAGTAAACAAACCTAGACGAAACTAAGTAATACACTAATTGCGATTTGTACTTCCTCAAAATAGTTTCATACACCATAAATACATGCGAGAATTTGAGAGTGGACTAATTGAAGTTGTCTAATCATGAAAAGTTATGTACACCTAAAAATCACATCTGATATTACATGGGTTTAAATTAGTATAGAAAAAATATTAATGCGTCATCTATTCATCTTGCAACATAAAATATTCGTAGAACCCCATATCGTTTTAATATTGTTAAAAACTCTTAAAGAAAAATTCACATCCACCCACTTAAACAAAAACAAAAAAAAAACACAAAACCCAAATCTTTCAATGAAGTAAACAGATTATCGTAACTATATTAAGATTGGAACAAAAAAAATTCGCATAACCTATAAACTATTAAATCTGAACTATACGAAAACCCCCAAAACGCTATGTGATTCACTGTTTTATATAACAAACATATGTCACAATATTACTTCCTTATCCTTATCTGACATCTATGATCAATGAATATCCTATTAAATATAATAAACTAAAAGCCATTCCATAATCATATAATGATTTTTGAAGACAATGAACAATTGGTGCCATATAATAAAATAAACCAAAATCAATAGTTTGAAATTAAACAAATTAGAACAAAGTACAATACCATGATTTGCGATCTTCAACAATTTAGTACAAATAATCGTTAGAGATAATAATAAATATAAGTGGCGGGCTCGGTTTCCCCCAGTTTGTATGATGAATGATTAAGGGTAGTTTTAGGGTTATGAGTGGATGTAAAATATACGGATTTATGAAAAAAGAGTGAGCAAGTACTTTAAGCAGTTTATCCTAGAGAGGTAAATTTTCCCTAAAATACACACTAACTAACTTTAATAACGTTACATTACATTCCTTTTTAATTAAATTTTTACACTAATGGCACACAGTTCATATCATCCCATTGATTAATTGATATTGAAGGTTTATAAATGGTTATTTAAGTTATGTACAAAAAACGGGTCGGCAAAAGGAAATCCCAACTATATATATATTTATATATATTTTTTAATTTATATTTATATATATATATATATATATATATATATATATATATATATATATATATATATATATATTATTTTTACTGTTTTATAAGTTATATAAAAGTTTAAAGGGTTATTTGTTTTTTTTAAGTTATATTAAAACTTGTAAATTTATACTTAACTTTATATAATTTATTTAAAATTAAACCACTAAAGTTTTATTAATTGCCTCATCTTTTTTTTTAAGTTTTTGTTTTTATAAATTTGACACATATATCTTTATGTGTTTTTTTTCTCTATCAGATTTCTCCGCCAAAATAATGCCAATTTTGGAAGTATTTAAGCTTTTTAATTAAACATATATTCAAAAATAATAAAAAATCATAGTGGAGCATACCTAATAAGGAAACATTCTTTTTTTTTTAAATACGAAAGTCCTCATTTTTCGTTTTCCTTTACTAGGTAAAAGATACTCCTAAGGGTATATTTTTGATATAAGTTTTCAATGCACATAATACAATGATTTTTATGCGTTATTTGGATATAAATGACACTTCAAGTAATATAAACCTACGAGGAATGCTAGGCTCACACCTTTTTTACAAACAAATATCCACACCTACATGTGATATGATTATGGAGAGTAAATATTAAGAAAGAGAAAAATGCATGCAACCTAATTGGTACATCTCACATGCCACATGTAGGTGTGAATGTTTGTTTATAAAAAAGGTGTGAACCTAGCATTTCTCTAAACGTATAACTTAATATTACACACAAGTGGCACATCCTGAGGGTGATTTACAACACTAATCTGCCGGCATTTGAAAACTTAAAAATCATCACACCCAATCCAAAGTATTCACATTCAAACAAACCAAAACTCCAATACTACCCTCACTCTTTTACACAATTTAAAATCACCAAACAAAGGACAATATAGTAACTTCACCACCTCGCCTGCATAATATCCGTTTAGCCTGCACTACTTGAGCGGAAAATTTGTTTTTCTTCTCAACATTCTCGCAAATACAAACTCACACTCACACACACTCAAAAACACACACAGAAAACACAAAGGCAGCCATGTTATCCGACCAAACACGACGACATAAGTCACGTGAAGTGAGCTCTCGGTACCTATCACCACCTTCACCTCCACCAAACCTTAAAACAACATCAACAACAACAACAAAACCTAAACAAAAACATAAACACACAGGTTTCATACGAGGTTTTTGGCCTTCTACAAAAACTCATGCATCAAAATCCCATAATGAAAATGATCCAACATCTAATACAACTACTCTTGCTGACCATCTTAAAAGATCCGAAAAGACGCCATTTCTTAATAAGAAAAATAGCTTGAAGGAGAATAATATGAATCATACGCCGCTTTTTGGTACTGGGTCGATGAAACGTGCTGGAAAGATGATGTTTCAAGGGAGAACATCGGTTTCGTCGTCCACGTCATCATCGTCTTCCACGAAGTCGTCTGATATGTTTGAATCGAATCAAGTGATACTTCCTGGGAGATTATCAGTGGACGAGAATGCTCTTCGTAGGAAATCGTCGTATTATAAGATGAGATCGGATTCTTTTTCTGATAGTTTGGATAGTAGTGATCTTGGTTCTCCTATAACCGCGTCGTATATGGCACCTACATTGAGTTCTTCAAAGTTCATGAACTCATCTTTTAGCATGCATAATAAGAGTGGGATTAAAAGGGGACAATCGTTGTCTCCACGATTGGAATGGGAGTCGTCGCCATCAAGAATGGGATTGGGGTCACCATCGTTTTCGAGTTTGAAGCCTCCTATGGGATCAGTGACTAGGGGTGAGAAGAATCTGGTTCGTATGGGATTGAATTTGGTTAAGGGTAAGAAGGGAGGGTCGAAGTTGAATTCAAATTCGGTTATGGATAGTAGTATGAATATGGAGAATGTCTATCAACTGCGATTGTTGTGGAATAGTTGGATGCAATGGAGGTATGCAAATGCTAGAGCACAGGTTGCTCAAAAGAACATAGGTGATCAATGTGAGGTCTGTGAACTCTTTATGCTATAATTTTGTTTTATTTATTTCATGTCATGCTTATTGAGATTCAAATCATATCTAAGTTAATTTAGTCGATCACACTATCCACAAGCAGGAAAAAAAATGATACGCTGTAAGACTTGGCACGAAAACATGCAATTGATCATTGATTATAGGGTACAAAGATATAAATACAAGAAAAACTTCAATACAGATAATTTTTCGTTGACAACTAGAACCTTACTTCACTTAGATATCAAGCAATTGAAGAAAAAGTTGTACAAGTGCATTTTTATTTAGCAGTTTAATGAATGGGACACAATAATTATGTAGTAACTTGGTAAAGTTTTAAACTTCTTTTAATATAAGTTTTATTAACTGCAGCATAATTTGTTATATGCAAGTGAAAGTATCTCAAAATTGAGACAATCTGTGCTGCAAAAAAGGTTGCAACTACAGAAGGAAAAATTAGAAATGAAGCTCAATTTAATCCTGCATTCTCAAGTGAGTATTTTTTTTACGTAACTGATGCAATATAATTTTTAGTTTTTTAGTGTGTATGTTGCAAATTATAGCCTGTTTTTAACTAGATTCAAATCCACGATCGCCTGTTTGTTTAGATGAAAATGTTGGAGGCATGGGGAGACATCGAAAGAAGACACATAGTCGATGTTTCAGCATTGAAAGATTATTTACACGCAGTTGTTTGTATGATACCACTTATTGAAGGAGCTAAGGTAAAAAAGTTTGTTTTAACTTTGGAATCAAACGCGTCTAGTGTCAAACCCAAAATTGACTTGGTAAATATTTAGCTTAACAATAAAAACATATGATAAATTAGCTAATATCACTTATCAATTATATTTCTCTATAGGTTGATGTTGAATCAGCCACAATCGCATTCCAACAAACATCACATCTAGTTGCCACAATCAAGTCCATGGTATCAACATTTTCGCCCATGGTAAGCTATTCCAAGATATACTCATATATTTGGTGTCGGGGTACCTCTTTTTGTGCACATATATTGGCCATGCTATCTAATCGTTGTAATTGTAAATCATTGAAATAGGCTCATGACACACTTTCGGAGCTAGCAGCGGTTACAACTCAGGAGAAGTTGTTACTAGAAGAATGTTTTGAACATCTGAGACTCATTTCGATATTAGAGGTAGGATACTATAACCAAACTTTAGCACTTGATTAATTACTCGTAATATTTCAAGACTATTAATCTGATCATATGTATTAAGTTTTGCTAATAAATTTTTCTATTTATGTTTTGTGTGATTAAACAGATCCAAGAAAGCAATCTTAGGTGCAGCATTATGGCAATGGATTCCTTAAATGAGCAACAACATCAAACACATCAGATTTATATGTAGCTGCGTGTTTTAGTTTAGAGACGAGAATAATTAATGATTAACATTGAAAGTAAGCCTACTCAGATGGTATGGGTATTGTATTTCGATAACTTTTACATCTTTCACAAGTTTGAATATAATGTTACCGGAGTAGAACATAAATGCATCCATGGATTATGAATAGACAAGCGAAGATCTCAAACATCCCTAACCCTAACCCAACCACGGGCAACAGTCAAACAAGTCGACGGGCTGGGGATATATATATTTTCTTAGAGTAAATTGCAAAAACCGTCCATAAGGTTTAGCAAAGTTGCATGTTTCGTCCAAAATAGTTTTGAAAGTGCAAAATTGTCCTTAAAGTTTAGCCAAAGTGCAAAAATCGTCCCACATAGTTAGCAAATTGCATGTTGCGTCA
The DNA here is from genome assembly GCA_026074375.1 of Tanacetum coccineum. Lineage (NCBI taxonomy): Eukaryota > Viridiplantae > Streptophyta > Magnoliopsida > Asterales > Asteraceae > Tanacetum > Tanacetum coccineum. The sequence goes on along the minus strand of BQNB010020428.1, from coordinate 39,521 downwards.
CTACAGTTTAGCCAAAATGACATGTTTGTAGTAACCAGGGACGATTATTTGAAACATAGTTTGATTTTGGGACGATTTTTGCACTTTTCAAGACTATTTTGAGACGAAACAGCAATTTGGCTTTAAACTTTGGGGAGATTTTTGTGCAATTTACTCATTTTTTATTTGTTACGTCTAATGTTGAATGGGTGTGTGAGTCTACCTGAACCGGCACATTATTAAACAGTTTAGGTAGGTCGCGAGTTTCGGAACCAATCTGTTTAGAGCCAAAGAAAAATCATTTACTTTTGTGTTGCGTACTTGCGTTCGTGTCAATGCAACCCAAGGTTTTAATACTAGAGAATATTCTTAAATATCTATTAATAATCAGATTTATTAGTCCGTGTAGTGTACAAAATTCTCATTTTGTGCAAAGTGTTTTTTTTAAGGACAAGTTTAACTATTAATTATTTACTCGTAAAATCTAATCTGGCCATCCTTAAGCTTGAACTTATAATCATTTTGGTTAAAAAATTCTCACACCAAAAATAAAGTAGTATTGAAACACAAGTCATTTGCTAAATACTTTCATAGTCACAAGTATTTCTTCTAATAGACCATTAATAATAAAATCGTCTTTATCGTTAATTAAGCAATGCCTTTACAAAACACTTTATTAACTATACAAGTCAATTATAAGTTTTATGTGATGGTGAATTTGTTGGTGAGGGTACTCATAATAGAAGGGTCGCGACTACTATCCTTATCATATTTTCATAAATAAACAATTTGTAGGCACTAGTGCTACCCATGTTTATTTATTGATGATCCTTGATAGCTAGCAGGCATAAAATCAAGAACATGCTTCTTATAAACACAAGTGGTGTTATATAATGTTGTTGATTGGTATTTTACTACATTAATATATATTATAAAACATTTAATTTATCATATGATTATATATCTTTTAAACAGTGTTTTAAAAACCGGAAAAAACCGGCTTGTTTAACCGGAAAAAGACCCGAGCCGGTTGGGCCGGTTCACTAGTTCAATCAGGAAGAAATCGGGAACCGTATGAACTCCAGTTAGCCTGCCGATTTGATTCTATAAACCTTGCTTTTAAACCATATCATATGTGACCTCTCTATGGTTTATATTGAACGGGCTAAAAGATTGTGACCTAACAAGCTGGTGAAGAACTATATATAACACAATGAATGTAAACATCTCATTCATGTTAGATGATTTTGATTAATTTTTACCATAGAAGATATATATTAATAATAACTAATAACTATAATAAATTCAAGGATATATATGTTAGACAAAAGTCATTTGTGTAAATAAGTGAATTACAGTACAAAATTATCAAATGCATGTAACAATATAGTATTAAAGAGTGCAAAATACAAGCAAAAACATAACCATTGACTTTCTTATATGATATAGTCAAAGTTCATGGATCTCCAATATCACCAATGCAACAGACTAACATTTGTTATTCCTTTTATTCTTCTTATGTTCTTGTTTAAATCTCTTTAGTGAGAATAATCCATACACAAAATTTCACCTCCTAAATTCATATTCTTGAAAAAATGAATGATTTATTTTCCAATTCCTTTAAGCAATATCAAGACTTAAAGAAACAAGCATACATTGATGACATAGAGAGTGGTGGTGGTGTTGTAAAAGAAACGGTTGATCTCGACAACTTCTTCCAAGACGTTGAGAAAGTGAAGGATGACATGCTTGTTGTTGAGAAGATTTACAAGAAGCTGCAAGACGCGAATGAGGAGAGCAAGATGCTCCAAAATGCCAACAAGATTAAGCAACTTCGGTCTAAGATGGATTCAGATTTTACACAATTGTTGAAGATTGTTAAGGTCATTAAGGGCAAGCTAGAAGCTCTTGACAAGTCTAATGTTGAAAATCGAAAGATCCCAGGGTGTGGGCCAGGCTCATCAGCTGACCGGACCCGTACTTCTGTCGTTAGTGGTTTGGGTAAGAAGCTTAAGATCATGATGGATGATTTTCAAGAATTGCGGGCACAGATCAATGATGAGTACAAGGAGACTATTGGGAGAAGATACTTTACGATCACTGGTGAGAAAGCTAATGATGAGCTGATTGATGACTTAATATCGAGTGGAAAAAGCGAAGATTTTCTTCAAAAAGCAATTCAAGAACAAGGTCGTGGACAGATCATGGATACCATCTCTGAAATTCAAGAAAGACATGACGCTATTCTTGATATTGAGAAGAGTCTAATTGAACTACACCAAATCTTCTTGGACATGGCCGTGCTAGTAGATGCTCAAGGACAACAACTGAACGACATTGAAAGTCATGTCGCCCATGCAAGTTCATTCGTCCGTCTTGGGACCGAACAAGTAGTGCAGGCCAAAGAGTTGCAAAAGAGCTCGAGAAAATGCACTTGCATTGCCATCGGCCTCAGCCTTGTCATTATACTTTTTATTATACTGTTTTTCTTTGTGTTACCCAATTTTGTTAGATAGGGATTAAGGTTCTGGTTTTTGATTTGATCTCGGTTATTTTCTTCGTTTTACAATTATACTTACCAAATTTTTGTTTAATTTTTAGGTATCATTCGTTGTTTATATTTTGTATCTTTCAAAGACAAATTCGAAAGTCTGTTTGTGTTTTCAGCCGCGTATATGAAACTAGCTAGATGTGAAATCTTATGCACAACAATGCGAGACTACTGAAAATCTTGTTCTATCAAAAAGTTATTTTGCTTTCCCTTTGACATGTAACAAGAACAAAGGCTAAAATTAAACTAGTGTAATGTATAACTTGAAAAATGATAAACTGTTATTCATGCATATATGTGTTGGGATTTAACATTCTAGGTAACCAGTTTAGCTACGAGTACGCAGCGGAATAGATCTAGTTAAGGCACATAGATTAATACTTAATAAAGTAAATAATTATAACATAAAAGTAAATAATTACATACCTCTTGATCTTGTTCTTGAAACGAGTTTAGCAGTTAAATTATTGCCTCTACGGTTGCTCACACAAACACGTCAACCGAGTACGAGTTGATTGCTAGTCTACCTTCACGAATCCAAACACCACGTGTATACGCCAATTACCAAACGCACCTTGTGAGCTCCTTGTAATCGGAAAACCAAACGAAACCCTAATTCGGTTTAGGGTTCACCGAAAACCAAACACCCCTAATTCGGTTTGAATAAAACCGAAAACCAATAAACCCTAATTCGGGTTTAAGCCTTTGTCGAGCTAGGAGAACCACCAACGAGCACCACGTGAATATCTTGGATCAAACAAGTGAAACAAGGAATCTGAAAAACCCTAGAGAGGGTTTGTCGAATTCGGTGTAGGGGAAAAACCGAAAATCCCTTAAGGGAATTCGGTTAGGGTTTTGAGGGAAAAGAGAGCACCGAAAACTATTTAGGTTTTAGGGATTTTATCAATTGAATTCAATGAAGTATGAGGTATAGGGTGGGGTATTTATAGGCTCCCAACCATATCCCAATTCTTGTAGGACAAGGAAATAGTTTCCTTTTCCTCCCCTTTTCTTTTTCCCATAGCCGAACCAAACACCCCTTTGAGCCCTTGTAGGAGTCGGCTACAATAGGCCACCACTCGGGTTCGGGTTTTGTTCGTTTAGGTCCCTTGGTTTCGTATTTTAAATATTCATTATACTTTATTAAACAAGTAACGTTTAAATAACGACTATTTAAATATTTCGTAAAATAAAACATACTCTATGTGTTTAACGCGTGTGCCCCCAATAGGCTCACGTATTTCTAACGTATAACTCGCGGAACCGACTACCATTTTCCAACGGCTCCCACTTGGGAGTCGGAGTAGCGGAATACAGATATACTGATAATTGGCAACGTCTAGCAAACACACACAATTACCTTTAGATTAGAAATACTTTAGATAATAGTTTCAAGAACAATATCAGCTTATTAATGCTTAGTTTATTTCTTGCTATAATCATCATCCCTTTGTTCTAGATACCCTTAAACCATGGATATGGATCCTAACTCATTCCATATAGTTTAAATTATGTTTCTCGTTATAGAGTTAATTCAGATTTACCAAATATAATCAAGAATCATCTTGTATTACCCTTTGGGCACGGCCATGCAATTATCTGATTAATTCTGGAGATGGCCCATAGTATCATACTGCACATATCAAGTGAAGGAACAAATTCTTTGTTGACTACAAGTGTTGTGAATGCTGCTTCACATCACTTCTAAGAATAGCCTTTATGACTACCTTATTCAGGATAACGTTTGACTTAGACTCAAAAAGTGATATCCACACACGCAGAACTTGCTTGTATCTCAAGTCAAAGGACGACTTTTAAACCATTTCCGACATTTACTCATGACGAGGATCCAAAAGTAAATATTCGATATTCGAATGTGGGGTATCCAATATGCATCCCTTGTGAATACACATGAGTTTGGCGGGAACAATCCATATATTCAAAGAATATAACCAACACTCACATTTGCCTTATTGACAATATTCCTATATTGTTAACCGACAATGGATATATTTAGAATGATAAATCATTCAAGGATTAAACATGCAAATATAGAATAACAGTTATTATATGATTGAAAAACAAATACCAAGTATCTTTATTCATCAGAAATTAAAAAAACTGTCTTACAATTTCAAATTATCCAAATACCAATAAACACAGATTTACATGAGACTACTAGTTGGTATCATTCCTATTTTCTCAGTCAATTCAGAATGTTTAGGAAATGCTAAAGCCTTTGTAAACGGGTCGCTAAGCTGTCATATGTGTCAACTTTTTCTATCCTCACATCACCCATTTCTATGGTTTCTCGAAGATAGTGAACTTTTGCGCGAAAATGTCTTGCATCTTTAGTGACTTCATGATCTTTCGCTATTGCTATGGCTCCAGTATTATCACAATACATATTTATGGGTTCTTCAATTATGAGAACAACACCAAGCCCAGAAATGAATTTTCGAATCCATACAGCCTCTTTCGATGCATCAAAAGCAGCGATATATTCAGCATCTGTAGATGAGGTAGCAAAGATACTTTGCTTCGTGCTTTTCCAGTCAACAGCACCTCCATTTAAAACGAACACATATCCAGTCTGAGACTTCATGTCATCAGCATCCGTCAGATATCCAGCATCAGTGTAGCAAGAAACCCTGAGCTCTCGTTTCATATCACCTCCGTAAACAAGAAACATATCTTTAGTATTGCGAAGATACTTCAGAATGTTCTTAACAGCAGTCCAGTGTTCATCACCTGGATTCTGTTGAAATCGACTTGTTATGTTCTGAGCGAACGCAACATCAGGACGAGTACATCTCACAGCATACATAATTGATCCAACAGCCGAAGCGTATGGGATATTTTGCATGCGCCGAATTTCAGCAGGTGTTGAAGCACCTTGTGATTTGCTCAATTTTAGCTTTTCTTGCATTGGGATAGTGCCACGTTTGGAATTCTCCATATAAAATCTTTTCAAGATTTTCTCAATGTAAGCGCTTTGACATAAACCAATTAATCGCTTTGATCTATCTCGGTAGATCTTGATTCCAAGAATATATGCAGCTTCTCCTAAATCTTTCATAGCAAAACATCTTCCAAGGTAGGATTTTACATCTTGTAACATTGGAATATTGTTTCCCATGATTAATATGTCATCGACATACAAGATTAGGAAAGTGACATAACTCCCACTAGCTTTTACATATACACATGGCTCATCACGATTTTGATTGAATCCAAATTTCTTAATTTCATCATCAAATCGTTTATTCCATTGCCTAGATGCTTGCTTAAGTCCATAAATGGAACGCTTGAGCTTGCATACTCGGTTTGGATATTTCTGGCTGACAAAACCTTCAGGTTGCTCCATGTATACCTCTTCATTGAGATATCCATTGAGGAAGGCAGTTTTGACATCCATTTGCCAAATCTCATAGTCATAAAATGCAGCTATGGCTATAAGAATCCTAATAGCTCTAATGTCTGCAACAGGAGAAAAAGTTTCTTCATAATCAATCCCTGGGGTTTGAGTGAAGCCCTTTGCTACCAGACGAGCTTTATAGGTGTGTACAGCTCCATCCATGTCGGTCTTCTTTTTGAAGAGCCATTTATGACCAACGGTTTTGCCATTAGGAGGAAGATCAACTAACTCCCAGACTTTGTTGTCTTTCATGGATTGCATCTCAATTCATTACGAATTTAAGCCATTTGTCAGTTCAAGATCCATCTATTTTTTGGTGGGGTGGCTTTATAGTTAGCGGGTTCATCGAGATCTCCTAACTCGTGTTCCTCAGCATCGATGTATAAACACATTTGATCTAGGGTACGACGTGTCCTTGTGGAACTACGAATGGGATTGATATCACTTTGAGGTTCATCAATTTCTTGATCATCCTCTTCATGATGTAAGCTAGTGTCTATAGAAGGATGCGTATCTTCTTTTTGAATAATTTCAAGATCTTCTATACTCCCACTTGCTTCTTGATCTATAATATCATTCTCAAAGAACTCAACATTTTGGGCAACAAATACTTTGTTCTCGGGTGGGTAGTACAAAGAATATCCCATCGCTTCCTTTGGGTATCCTACAAAGATATACTTAAAAGCTCTGGGTTCCAGTTTGTCAAGTTTGGTAAGTGTATCACGCTTAACAAGTGCCTCACAACCCCAGACATTTAGGTAAGACAGCTTAGGGGCTTGCCCATGCCATATTTCGTATGGTGTCTTATCAACCTTCTTAGTTGGAACCATGTTGAGAATGTGTGCAGCGGACTTAAGGGTATAATCCCAAAAGTACTTTGGAAGAGTAGTTTGAGTCATCATGGATCGAACCATGTCTAGCAGTGTTCGATTTCTCCTCTCAGACACTCTATTCATTTGTGAAGTGTAAGAAAGAGTTAGATGGGAAATAACCCCATGATCCTTTAGATGTTTCAAAAACTCTTTGTTATATATTTACCTCCACGATCAGAATGTAGTGACTTAATGGTCTTTCTGAGTTGGTTTTCTACTTCCTTTTGAAATACTTTGAAAGTTTCAAACACTTCATGCTTATGTTTAAGCAAGTAAACATAACCATAACGACTAAAGTCGTCAGTAAAAGTGACGAAGTAGTAAGCTCTTTGTCTTGACATAATCTTAAATGGACTATATACATCGGTGTAGATTAGTCTAAGTAGATCTTTAGCCCTTTCCACTTGATGTGAATAATGTTTTCTTGCCATCTTTCCAGACATACTAAAAACACACTTTTCAAGTGACTTAATGTTAGTTGAATTTAGAAGTCCATCATGTTGCAACTTCTCCATGCGTTTCTTGTTAATGTGTCCAAGACGACAATGCCACAAGAGAGTAGAATCCAAGTTAAGCTTGGCTCTTTTATTGCTAACAGCATACATAGAACTATCATTTGTATTGGAAGAAGACAAAACAATTTCATAAATATCATCCTGTGGGACAGCATTAAAATAAATCACATTATTTCTAGAAACAGAAATTGAATTATCATTCTCAAAGCGGTTAACAAAACCATCCTTGTACAAATGTGAAACTAAAATTATTCTTCTAGTAATAGAGGGAGCATAATGACAATTGTGTAAAATTAAAACAAGTCCACTAGGAAGACACAAGTGAAATTCTCTAATAGCTTCAACTGCTACACGATGACCATCGCCCACGTACAAACTTAAAGCTCATGGCTTTAGTTTCCTACTTGCCCTAAGACCCTGAGTAGTTATGCAAATATGAGTTCCACAACCCGTATCGTAAGCCCAAGATGTACTAGGGAAATAGTAGAGTTCTATGGTGAAAATAACTGAAGTGCTAGCTCCTTGAGATAGCTTCTTCTTTTTCATCAACTTGACGAGATAAACCGGACAATTCCTTCTCCAATGACCTACTTCACCACATTGGGTGTTGGAGGATTCTTGGGTTTGGGAGCAAAAGTTGGCGCTGGCACAGGTGCATAGCCCATCTTTTCTTTGCCTTTCCCTTGATTCCCCTTAGCAGCCTTATGCGATTTTTTCTTTTGGTTTTTCTGGATCCTTCCTGCTCTTATAGCATGAAGAGCAGGTGCAACTTCTTTTGGAGGCAGAGTTTGCTCATGTAGCTTCAGCATAGCATGCAACTCAGTCACAGTCTTCCCCATGCTATGCATGTTATAATTTTGCACAAAACCATCATATTCCTTTCTTAGTGAGACTAAGATAAGGCTTACAAATAGGTTTTGAGTCATGGCATGACCGAGACGTTCTAAGTTGTCTATATAGCTCTTCATTTTGAGAACGTAAGAGATAATAGACTATCCTTCTTCTTGTTTACACGCGTGAAATTCTCTCACGGTCTGATCTGCCTGTTGTGCATACAACGTTTTTAGTTCCTTTAGCATGTCATATGCACCAAGGTGTTCGAAATTCTTTTGGATATCTGGGTCCATGGTCATAAGCATTAGCCCAACAATTTCCTTCGAAGCCTTGACCCATGTAGTGTAGGTGTTAAGGACATCCGGAGGACATACTTGTCCTTCATCTGGAACTGGCATAGCAGGTATTGGCTGCTCCAGGAATAGTAACTTGTCTTCAACAGAGAGAATAATCTGAAGATTGTGATACCATTTCATGAAGTTGATTCCAGTTAATTTTTGTTTTCAAAAAAACGTCATGAATAACAAATTGTTTACTACGGTGGTAGTCATCTACATTTAGAAGAAGTTTAAATTTATTAGAATTTTCGATAATTAAATTCTTAATAGGATTAACTACCCAATTAATTTACTAATTAAAACTAAGATCCAACTTGACCTCCCACTTATTAACAAAGGTCTGACCAATATGAAAACAAGTAGGGCAAGAGGTAAGCGACGAGCGTTAATTACATTTGATATAACTCTTAGATTTATGAGACTATTCCAGACATTATTAAGCAAGTAATAATGTCTAGAGCATGTTTAATTCTCATCTTATGCCTCGAGCACGAGGTCTGACCAAGCCTACCCGATTTAAGTCCACCAAGCAAGAACGCGCAAAAATAGTTAGAGGTCTGACCAATGAACCAAATTTGCCATGGGTTGGAATGACCCTGAGGTCTGACCAGAGAGGCCAACCCAAATGCATGTGTTCTTGGTTGGCTGGCATTGACTTAAAATTTACATAGGGGTATTCACATAAATGTGTTAAAAGTGTGTACAAAGAGGCATGCAAAACAACTTTGTAGCACTAATTTTAAAAACATTTTATAGTTGACATTGTAGTAATACATTGTTTCACGGTAACTCCAATCAAACGCACAAAGAACCAGAGAACCAGGTCAGCGCGAAGCTTATTAAAAACCTAGATTCTTTAGGAATGTCCGCCTTAAACTTCTCTTATAGTTTGTTCTAGTGGATGAGTCATACTTCCTAATAATTCATAATGTCTAGGTTTTAATAAATCTAGAAATCAAGTTTCATAGTTTAGAGTCTTATTAATTTTTACAAAAAACAAGTTTTCCTTGAAACAAATTGTAGGTCACAATGAACATTGATATGTGAGAAATCACATATCCGTTTTATACTAGAAATGACCCTAAAAAGATGAAATTGTACAATTTATGCTTGTTTTGTCATTTGTGATGTGTAGGTACGGATATTGCAAATATCACAAGAAAAGAGCCAAAACCGGACAAAAACGAACACGAGACAGATTGAGTGCACAAGAGCCGAGGGTTTTTAGCAAAAAGTCAACAAAAGTCAACATCAGTCAAACAATGGTCAACCCACAAGAGGACAAAAAACCCTTAAAATACCAAATGAGCCCTTAATGTTAAAATCATAACACCATTAGTCCTTTAGCACTTAGGGACTAACGGTCGTTAAGTGTTAAAGATATAAACCCATTTACCCTTAACCTTATACCGTTTAACCCTTTAACCTTTTTAACCCTAGCCCAAAATAATAACCGAGCCCAAATTACCCCCAAGCCCAAGTCAAACACCCAAATGTCTTAGTCAAACCAAACAGATAAAAAGGGCGCGTAATTGGTTGTACTGTTCATTGTCCCTTACCTCTGAGTAAAAATCAAAAGGATTAAACCCACTCTCACACTCAATTTGCGTGGCTGAGATGCTTTAGTATCAAGTGACACATCAGCAATCAAAAACGTCACTTCAAGCAAATGATTGGTCAAAATATCTCTCACTAACAAAAGGGAATGACACGTGGTTATCAAAGAAGCACACTTAAATGGCAAATTTACACTAAAAGCAATGAAAAAGAAGCACAAAGGCTCCCAATGATTGGATTGCCAGCATGGCAATCCGTGTGCTCTTATTTAATCCAACGGTAAAAAATGGGCATCTAACGATTAAAGAGATTAAAGGGCTGAGATCAAAGCCAAGGGGAGCGTCTTTGAGGACCTAGAGGCATCCATCTCTGCTTATACATAGAAGGACTATCCTTTCTCAATTCCATCTTTTTTTGCTTAAGTAAGTTTTTAGTAGCTTTAGAATAATTTTTAGCTTATGCTTATTGTAATGCTTTTATTTCTGTTTTTTCATTAAATGTAATTTCCTTTTCCATATTGTACTCAGTTTTTCATTATTAATAAAAGTCTAAGTTTCTTATTGTGCATTTGAATTTTCATAAGTTTACTTTCATACAAAATGGCTAAATAAGCTATATTGTTTCATAAGCTCTTATTGTTCTTAAGCTACATAAAAGCTCTCTTATAATACTTGAAAACTCCATGGAATTGGATGGCTGTTGAGTTTTCAAGTAGGTAATAGTGCTTGAAGGTCAAGTGATAGGATTAGACTAGGTAATTGGAATAAGCTTAAGCTATTTATATAAGCTCTATTATGAGCATTCCACCTCTGTTTAGCTGAGGTGTAGGTACCATTTCCTTTTCCTTTTTCATTTACTTTGCTATCATTAAATTTCTAGCTTATCTATTTACTATTAGCTTTAAACTGCTTATTACTTGCTTATTTATATTAAAAGTAGCTTATTGTTGTTTATTAAAGATGTTTTACGCTTAATATGTTTATAAAGTTTGCTTAGATCTTAGTTTACACTTTACTTTTATAAAATAGTGGAAAAAATCTAAAAAATTAGCAGTTACTGTTAGCTTATAGCTTTTGCTTATTTTATAGTATAGATATGTTCAATAAGTCTGTTTTTACTTTGTCACTATCTGGTATTAAGGTTTGATAGCTTGGAACAACGATTTATAAGCTGAGAATGAGGTTTTACAGTTTAAAGGGGTGTTTGGCTTATGGCAATATTAACCTAAGTTAGTACTGTCATAGCCTTTATAGTCTTTTAAATCAATCCTAAACTTTATAATTGAGTTTATAAATCTAAGTTTTAAGGTCCTTGAAGGTTAAATTTAGATACTGTGTTCATGTTTGTGTTATTCTGATAGCATTAGATAAAGTTCAATAGCATTTCTAGCTCAAGTTGTTTCTAAGCTAAATTAGTCTCTTAATTTGCATCAGGTTTTGTTGTTTTTAAGTAGTAGAATCAAAACCTTAAGCCTGCACTTGTTTGTTTGGTGGGTTTGGTGGTCAAAATGAATCAGTATTAAATCAAAGACAAATGGTTTTTTAGCCTAATTTTCAAAGGGTAAATTTAATTGTTAGGGTTTGAAATTAGGTTTATAAGTAGATTATAGGTTAGATTTAATTTGTTTGAGCTTATTTTGGGTTAAAATGGTTATTTAGTTATCTGTTTTTAAGCTGCAAAGTAGCATTTTGTCTTTTCAAAAAGAAAATACACTCAGTATATGCTGAGTAAATAAGCAGATTTAATTTAGCTTTTTCATTAATCATTTGATTTTCAAACTTCTTTTAAAAAGCTGTTTTAAAAGCCTTGGAAGCTAAACTTTTCAGTGGTTCAAGTCATTTTTCCATAAGGTACTATTTTCATGCTAAAAATAAGCTCAAAAGTAGCTAGTTAGTCTGTTTGGTTTCCAGTTTGCTTATAAGTGCTTAATTTGATTTTCAGCTTATAGCCTACTCTTTTTGCTTATTAGTTGCTTAGATTTGATTGTTAGATTAGTTATAGGGTGCTTGTAGCTTATTAAGTCCTTGTTTTAGCTTATTTCAGTTTCTAGCTTATAAAGTTTTGAAAAAAGTAAAAAAAAAGTAGTTTATTGTTTTCTGTCAAGTATTAAGCCATTTTCTAGCTTATTTAGTGATTTTCAGAAAAAGTTGTTTTTATTAATTTTGCTTATTTACATATGCTTTATAACTTTGTTTGAAAAATAATTTTTTTTTGCAAAAAGCTAGGCCACAGATTCGAACCTGTGACCTAGCCCTTCACACACACTCGTCCCACAAACACACACACTATCCATCCGCGCCCTTGGGTCTTTTTCAAACTAGTTTCCATTTAAATTCCTTTTAAACACATTTTCATTTTACCTTTTAAATATAAGCCGTAGCTTATTCTTAGGATTTTAGGGCTTATTTGGTCAGCTTATTTTTAGTTATAATTTTTATAAAATCAGTCATTGCATTTTACACTTTTAGTAATTTTCCAATAATTTTTAGGATTAGTTTTGTACTTTTAATCATTTTCTTTTATTAAAAACTTAAAAAAATCATAAAAATAGAAAAATAATCAAAAAAATAAAATTCTTTTTTTTAAAATTTTCTTTTATCATTTTCTAGGCTTAGGATTAAAATTTACTTTTGTAGGCTTAAAATTTAGTGTACTTGCTTGTTTAGTTGCGTTTTCTTAATTCCTGTTAATCGTTTTCGTGTTTAATTGTTTAGCCATTAATTTTCTTGCATGCTTTATACGTTTTTAGCTGTAGAAATAGATTATCAAATTAAAATATTCGAAAATTAACTCAAAAAGTTTGAAACCAATTCAAATCATTGTCCAAGTAAAAAACGAAGTCTCAATTTCACAATTCTTGGGGTATAAACGACCCGGTGAACACTTATCGGTTAAACGTACAATATTTTTGTGTAGATTTTTGCTTTTAATCTTTGTCCTCAAGGATTATTAGTGAATTTCTTTATACTTTAGTATTATACGTATTATATTATTATTGAGATACATCAGGTTTTGGCATCATTGCCAGGGAATTGTGTTAAAGATTCTCTCGTTTGAATTTGTCGATTGTGATTTGGAGAACCTTTCGTCTTCGAAAGTTACGTCTTTTGTAAAAAAAAATAATAAATAAAAAAAATATAAAAAGTAAAAAATATTTTTCTTTTTCTTTTTACTATAAGTAGAAGTTAATAAATAAATAAAAAATACAAAAATATTTACTCTTCCGGATTTTTCGATTTTTATTTTGTTCTCTTAAATACTAAAATACACAAGCAATTTAATTCTCTCACTAGAGAATTTGTGAATATCCATTAATAAGTTCCCGAACTTAAGATTCAAAAAAGTAACCGTTTGTGTCACTTACGAAAAAGGCGCACCTCTTTTGTGAAATTTCACTTAAGAGAGTTACCCTAAGTTTGTTGATTATTCGGTGAAACAAAAATATTTTTGTGTATATATTTTTCTCTCCTCGTTTGTTTGTTTAGTGCATGCGCACTAGAAATTTCAATTTTCCAAATAATTCACCCGTAACCATTTCGAGACATCGGAATAGAAGACGTGCTCCAAACGTAGTCGAACCCGAGCTTCGTACTATCGTTGAAGTTGCACCAATGGCGGAACGAACAATGGATAGTAATCCGCTGTTCCCACGGGAAGGGTATGAGACAAGCTAAGTTTTATACCAGAAATTAATGCAGATCATTTTGAGATTAAGACGAATTTGCTTCAATTAGTTCAAGCTAGCCTGTTTTATGGTTTCGAGAGAGATAATCCCCATACAGATATTAATAACTTAAAAGGATTACCTCAACTTTGAAGTTTAGGAATGTGCCGATATGATGTAACTTACATCTTATTGATTGTTTCCATTATTCCCTTGAGGGGAACGCTAGGTTTGGTACGAAAGAACCCTAATTCGATCTTGCTTGGGAGCGATCTCGTAACCAAAATTCGTTGAATCAAAATTTCCTCCTATCGAAAAAAACCACTCATTAAAGAATGAAATCTCTCGTTTTACCCAAAAATTCGATGATACCTTTAGTGAAGCATGGGATATGATTTAAGGAAATGCTTAGAGAGCTTAGTCCCCACCACGGATTTTTGGAGTTAACTCGGTTGATACTTTTCTATAATGGTTTAAATGATAAAATCAAGATTCCTTAAACTGCTTCGCGGAGGTGGAAAATCTTTTGAGTAAGACTTACTAGAGAGACTTTGAAACATAATTGAGAAAATAAATCAAAAGTTTTGTTATTTCAGTAAAACAAATCGAATGTTTCTAGGATGAATACGACTTCTAGAGAAAGTGTTAGTAAAACGGATGAAAGAATTGATAAGCTGGCGGATCAAATTTCGACCTTAGTTGAGATTGTTTCTAAAAAAGTTATCACTCCCGCTCCGGTTAAAGCGGTGAGGAATCTTGCGTTACTTGTGGTGGTACTCATGCTTGGTATAATTTTCCTACTACCGATAACAATCAATCTAGTGTTTGTGCGGCAACGGGTACTTACAATCAAGTAAACCCTCCCGAATCGTTGTTATCAACCAAATGGTCACCACCGGTTTGCTCCGGTGCAAAACAATGGTCAAAATAGGTATAGTCAAAATCAAGGTCAAGGAAATAATTTTAATCGGGGAAATAATTTTCATGGTAATCAAGGTTTTCAAGCTCAAAATAATCATGCTCCAAATTTTCAAAATCAAGGATTTCAAAACCAACCTTTTCAAGTTCCTAATAATCAAGTTCAACAAGAATTTTCAAATGAGTTTTCAAGTTACAAGAGGTCTAATGATCAAATGATAAGGAATATGCAAAATCAAATCAACTCGTTGAAAGGAGAATTTAAGAATGAGATTCAAAACACGATGAAGACTCAACAAACCGTCTTGATGAATCAACAAAATACTTTTCAAAATAATTTGCAAAATATGTTAAGTGGATTTTTCCAAAACCAAGCCTCAACCTCGGGTACTCTTCCAAGTAATACCATTCCAAACCCAAAGGGTGAGATGAAAGCAATCACTACTCGAAGTGGTGTTGCTTATGAGGGACCTTCGATTCCTACTAATCCTTCTCCTAAAAGGTAGTGGAACGAGAAACCGAGGAAACAACGGATAAGGAGCAAACTAATTTCCAAGGAAGTACCGCTCACATCCCACCTCCGGTTAACCCCATTCTGATTCCGGAACCCAATGTTCCGAAGACTTTACCTAAGCCGAATATTCCATATCCTTCAAGACGTAATGATCAAAAGTCCGTGAAAAAGCTTCGAATCAAATGGAGAAGATCTTTCAAATCTTTCAAGATTTGCGCTTCGACATAAGCTTCGTAGACGCTTTACTTTTGATGCCAAGATTTGCCCCTACGATTAAGAATTTGCTCATGAATAAGGAAAAGTTGTTTGAATTAGCTAAGATACCGTTGAACGAGAATTGTTCGGCGATGCTCCTCAAGAAGCTTCCCGAAAAGCTTGGAGATCCCGACAAGTTTCTTATACCATGTAATTTCTCGGGAATGGATGTATGTCACGCCTTGGCCGATCTTGGCGCGAGCATAAATCTTATGCCTCTTTCTATTTGGAAAGAGCTTTCCCTACTCGAACTTACCCCCACACGAATGACTTTAGAGTTAGCGGATCGATCCATTACTCGACCTAAAGGACTCGCCGAAGACGTTTTTGTCAAAGTAGGAAAGTTTCACTTTCCTACCGATTTTGTTGTTGTTGATTTTGAAGCCGACCCTCGAGTTCCTCTCATACTTAGGAGATCCTTTTTGAGGACCGGTCGTGCCTTAATTGATGTTTATGGAGAAGAAATAACCCTTTGGGTTAATGACGAAGCCGTTACTTTTAATCTCAATCTAAATAGTGATACTCTCCTCACATATGATGATATGTCGGCTAAACCGAAAATTGAGACTATTGATGTTGCTTGTGAGGAGTATTCTCCTGAAGTGTTAGGTTTTTCTAATAATTCTTTGGGTGGCAATTCCACCACGACTTTTGAGCCTATTATTTCTGACTCTTTTCTTTCCTTCACTCCGTTTGAGGAAAGTGATTTCATTTTAGAAGAAATAGAGGCTTTTCTCAAGGATGATTCAATTTCACCAGAAATTGATCATGCCGATTGTGATCCGAAGGAAGATATTTGTTTAATTGAAAAATTGTTAAATAGCGACCCGTTTTAACTCCCTCTGATGGACCTAAAGGAAGTGACCAAGGCAAAACCTTCAATTGAAGAGCCTCCGGAATTAGAGTTAAAGGACTTACCATCTCATTTGGAATATGCTTACTTAGAAGGAACCAATAAGTTACCCATGATTATTGCAAAAGGTTTAAAAGATGATGAAAAAGAAGCCCTCTTAAAGGTACTTAAGTCACATAAACGGGCCATTGCTTGGAAAATCTTACGACTCAGGGTATAACCTCGTTTTTGTACTCACAAAATCTTCATGGAAGGAAGATTACAAAAACCCACGGCTCAAAGACAAAGACGGGTTAACCCAAAAATTCACGAGGTAATAAAAAAGGAGGTCCTAAAACTTCTTGATGCCGGAATGATTTACCCGATCTCTGACAGCCCATGGGTTAGTCCCGTGCATTGTGTACCCAAGAAAGGTGGGTTAAACCGTTGTTGTATGAGAAAATGAATTAATTCCAACGCGATTAGTTACCGGGTGGAGAGTTTGTATCGACTATAGAAAATTAAATGAAGCGACTCAAAAAGATCATTTTCCATTGCCATTTATGGATCAAATGTTAGAAAGACTAGCCGGAAATGAGTTTTATTGTTTTCTAGATGGATTTTCGGTGTATTTTCAAATCTCGATAGATCCCCAAGACCAAGAGGAAACATGACTTTCACATGCCCTTATTGAACCTTTCGGTTACCGGCGCTTGCCATTTTGGTTGTGTAATGCTATCGGTACTTTCCAAAGGTGTATGATGGCTAATATTCCATGATTTGATCGAAAAGACTATGGAAGTGATTATGGTTTGATTTCTCGGGTTTTTGGAGGATTAGTTTTGATTGTGGCCTCTCCAATTTAGAAAAAGCCTAAAATGTTTGTGAAAACACGATTTAGTTTCTAAATTGGGGATGTGCCATTTTATGTGTAGTGAAGGAATTTGTGTTTGTTCATAAATTTCGAATGTCGAGGATAGAGGGTCGATTGTGCTAATGTCGATGTTATCGCTAAGCTACCTCACCCGACTATCGTAAAAGGTGTTAGGAGTTTCCTAGGTCATGCCAGTTTTTATCGACGATTTATCCAAGACTTTTCCAAAATAGCTAGACCTATGACTCATCTTCTTAAGAAGGAAACACCGTTTGTGTTTTCTAAGGATTGTATTAATGCTTTTAAGACTCTTAAAAAGAAGCATACCGAAGCTCCGATCTTAGTTTTCCCCGATTGGAACCTACCTTTCAAACTTATGTGTGATGCTAGCGATTTCGCGATTGGTGCAGTTTTGGGACAACGAAAGATGAAGCATTTTGAGCCTATACATTATGCTAGTAAGACAATGACCGAAGCTCAAATTCATTACACTACGACGGAAAAAGGAATGCTTGTCGTAGTTTATGCTTTTGAAAAGTTTCGGCCATATCTTGTCTTATCTAAAAGCATAGTATATACGGATCACTCGGCTTTAAAATACCTTCTTAATAATCAAGATGCCAAGCCGAGATTGCTCCAGTGGGTTCATCTCCTACAAGAATTTGATATCACCATCCGTGATAAAAAAAGGAAGTAAGAACCTCGCTTAGTCGATCATTTTCTAGTACTTTGGTATCCTCATAGGAGTGTTTGAATCAATAAAGACATAAATGAAAATTTTCCTTTAGATACTCTTGGAGTTATAACTAGTGAAAGTACCCCATGGTTTGCCGATTTTGCAAATTTCCATGCGGGGAATTTTATCATCAAAGGGATGTCGTCCCAACAAAAGAAGAAATTCTTTAAGGACGTTAAACATTACTTTTGGGACGATCCCTGTCTTTTTTGGATTTGTGCGGATCAAATCATTCGGCGATGTGTGTATAGGCAAGAAGCTAATGATATCCTCAAAGCTTGTCATGAAGGACCCACCGGGGGCCATCATAGTGCCAATCTCACCGCTAAGAAAGTATTTGATGCCGGTTTCTTTTGGCCGACCATATATCGAGATGCCCATACTATGATCAAATCTTGTGACACGTGTCAACGACAAGGCAAAATTTCACAAAGGGATGAAATGCCTCAAAACGCTATTAAAGTTTGTGAAATCTTTGATGTATGAGGTATCGATTTTATGGGTCCATTCCCGTCTTCACGAGGGAATAAATACATCCTCGTAGCCGTTGACTATCTTTTAAAGTGGGTAGAAGCGAAGGCGCTCCCCACAAATGATGCTCGAGTTGTAGTTAAGTTTTTGAAATCTCTTTTCGCCTGATTCGGAACACCTAGAGCTATTATAAGCGATCATGGGACCCATTTTTGTAATGATTAATTTGCTAAAGTAGTGTCTAAGTATGGGGTCACTCATCATCTTGCTACCTTTTATCATCCTCAAACGAGTGGTCAAGTGGAGGTGTCCAATCGTGGATTGAAACGTATTCTTGAGAGGACGATTGGAGAAAACCGTGCCTTGTGGTCCGACAAATTAGATGACGCTTTATGGGCATTCCGTACCGCTTTTAAGACAGCGATTGGTTGTACGCCTTACAAACTCGTGTATGGAAAGTCGTGTCATCTACCTATCGAGTTAGAGCATAAAGCATATTGGGCTTTAAAACATGCTAATTTCGATCTTAAAACCGCGGGTGATCACCGGAAGCTTCAACTTAATGAGCTTCGTGATCAAGCTTACGAGAATTCTTTGATATATAAAGAGAGGACGAAGAAGCTTCACGACTCTAAGATCAAAAACCGCCTTTTTTTTCAATATGGTGATATAGTCTTGACTCTCTTTTAACTCTCGGTCTTAAAGATATTATCGGGAAGTTTAAAACTCATTGGTCGGGACCTTTCACCATCACCAAGTTTTTTCATATAACGGAACCATCGAGTTATCTCAACCCGATGGTCCAAACTTTAAGGTGAATGGTCATCGTGTGAAGCATTACTTCGGAGGGGACATACCATCAAAGGTAGTCCCGGATCTCCAAACTTTCTCCAAGGATGAATGAATTCGGGGATCGAGTCAAGCTATGTGACTCGGTTACCAAAAACAAAGCGCTTCGTGGGAGGCACCCCATGCTTATCCATTTTTCTTCTTTCTTATTTCTAATGTGATGTGAGGAGGCTTGTACTCTTCCGATTCTTGTTGTTTGTGCTTGTGATTGTTTGTAGGATTGACCCAAAATTTTTGAAGACTCTCGTGTTTGGTGTTTTGTCCTGGTCCACTCGAGCTTCCTAGCCTTTGCTTGCCATTAGTTTGGGGAAATCCGATATCCTAGATTATTATCGACTAACATCTATCTTTTAGCATACTTGATAAACGGCTTAAGATTTTTGTAATACTTTCTCCATGCTCGGATTATGCATTCGACTTTTTGAGTTCTAGTATGGGGTTATGAGCCTTAGACTAGGAAACATTGAGGACAATGTTTAATTTTAGTATGGGGTAGTATATCTTCGATATGATCTTACCTACCTTTTGCCCGTTGTTCTCACATACCCTATTTTCCCGCAAAAATTTTAAATTTTTAAGTCTTAATATCTAGTTTATTGTTCATTTATAAAAAAAATGTGTGTAGAAAATAATGAAAAAAAAATAGAAAATAGTTGATAAAAATAATAAGTGTTTTGACACGAATGTAGGCTTTCCGTTGGTGAGAACGAAAAGTAAATTTTGACCCGACCGGTTTTATATCTTAGCTTTCCCTTACGTTAAATAGTTTGAATTTTGCAATCTTTTATAACAAGGGAGCTATAAAAAGCAAGTCTAGCTTAAAAAAGCCAAGAATTTTCAAGTTCCCATAATTGATTTTAAATATGCGAAGATCGATTTATTAGAATTAAGATTGTTGCTAGTCTATGTGACTTGTTAAAGTGCCGATCTTAATTCGCTAGGCTAAGTATTCACGAGTTTCTTTATTAGAAATTTTAAATTGTGAAGAACAAGAGATGATAGAGTAGAGTATAAGTTTTGATGCTAAACATAGAATAGTTGGATTTCTTTAAGGCTCATAAAGGTTAATTGTGGCTTTTTGCTCCCATCAGCTTAATAAACGTTATATAATTGTTGAATAAATAAAGTTTCTTTGGTTTTTGCGATTCTTAGTTTAAATCACTTCGTAGAGATTCCTTCTGGTGAAAGTAAGGTACACATCGAGGTTTTGTCAGTGTTATGGGGAAATAGACTCCTGGACCATGGTCGGCTCGCATACCGATGTGGCAGTTGTTAAAAGACCACAGGACTTGAAATTTGGCTATAATAATAATAATTATGTAATAAACCGAAGCCGAAATAAGACTTCTGGATCATGGTCGGCTCGCATACCGATGTGACAGTCGTTTAAAGGGTGAAGGAAAAAATAATAATAAAAACTATGGGCTGATAAAAGTTTGCTGCATCTTGCCGGCTCATAACCGATGTTGCAGCCTCAAAATAAGGCACATAGTTATAATAATCCGAGACTGATAAAAGTTTGCTGCATCTTGCCGGCTCACAACCGATGTTGCAGCCTTCTAAAAGGTCAAGGAAATTACCGAGGTCGAAATATGTTTGTTGCATCTTGCCGGCTCACAACCGATGTTGCAGCCTTCTAAAGGACCGAGGTTTAATAATGTTGCAATAATAATAAGTATAAAGCCAAATATTGACTCCAGGGTTATCTAAATCATGTGAAATTAGAACCTCAATGTGGACCTTATTCTCACCATATCGTCTCTTTAGGAAAGGATTTCAAACTAATTGTGGTCTAAACCGGGTTTACTTTATATTAATAAGGGCATAATTTATTTGTCACCAATAATAATAATAATAATAAAATCTTTAGAGGAATTTAGGAATAATGGGAGCGAAAAGTTAAGATTATACTTACACAATTAGCATTTATGAGTAGTGTTAGCATCTTATCTTATATTTGGCTGTGATTTCGTTTTAAGCTTAGTTTGGGGATTGTGAAAATCAAGGATGACGAACTCCCGTTCTTTAAGCCTTTTAAATAATGTTATTTAATTCTTATCTTAGTTTTTATTATTATTAAATAAGTGGTTAAAACGGGGGCGCTTTCGAAATAAATGATTTTTGAACCTTCTTAATGGACCTTTTCTGTTCTTGTTTGATTGTGAGGGGTCATAATTTAAAAGGGGATTTAATTATTTATTTTCGGGCGTGTTTTATTTACATTGCGTGTGGGACCAGCAATGGCTTAGTGTGGGGGAATTTTGATATGTGCTAAAACACACATCATTTGTACCCCGGAAAATGCTAATAAACGGACTAAAACACTAAAATATGGATAAATATGTTGCAAATATGTTTGTATTGTGTTTTTATGTCTTACAGGTACAAAGGATTGAAAACAAAGCAAAAACGGTAATTTTCGGGTGACTTTCGACGACGTTTTTAATATTCAAGATCAAGACAAAGTCGTGAAAATTCCCCAAGCATGCCATTGGAAAGAGCACAAAATTAGGAATCCAATGGTGCCTTCGGATTTTACTGGGCCAGCCCAAACTATCAAAAGCCCAACATAAAGCCTAAGCCCATTTTAAGCCCAAAAGCAAATCTGATATATATAATGGTGACATAGGTGTGACATCACCCTCGCATGACTTGAAATTAAATCCAAGTTTGTCACGTGACTTAGCATTGCAGATAGATCCAATGGACGAAATGTGTGGCGTGAAGTATAAGCTGTGCAAGCCACCACGTGTAAGTCGTCTAATGGCCAATTCTTTGAAATTTGACTGGTGATCCGAGGTCACGCGCACCAAAGCCAATGATTGGCTAATTATTATGCAATCATTGGGCGATTTTACAAAATTACCCCCTCATTTTGGCTATAAATTGAACCCGCTTCCCTCATTTTCTTTCATTAGGAAATTTAGTTTTAGTTTTTCTCTTTCAAAATTTTTAACTTATTAGAAATTAGTATAGCTTATTTGTATTTCGGGAGCTTATTGTAAAAGCAAACTATTCTAGCTTATTGTCTTAATGAATATGGAATTTGGATAAAGTTGAGGTGTTGTTTCGTTTGCTTATTTGGCGCTTTTATCGATCTCGTGGTTAGCTTATTTCTTTATTGCTTATTCAAATAGCTTTAATAGCTATTTGATCTCTTCAGCTTATTTCCACTAGAAGTTTAAGCTCTCTTATAGCTTAATCTTCCTAGATCTAAGCGTATATTGTTTAGACAAGTTCATTCTAGCTTCATTTGAATTTGTTGCTTTATAATCTCAAGTGCTTATTGCTATTTGATCTTATTTTTCTGATTTTGAAAGCTTATTATCTTGTTTGAATGCTTATTTCATGATTTTGGGGGGGGGTGGGTTTTGCCCGGTTTAGATCTCATTGATCTTTCCTTTATTCGTGATAGTTCCTTATCGTCTAGCTTATTGTTGCGAATCGAGGCTTAGCTAGCTGTTAAGGTGCTTATTGATGTATTGAAAATTGTTTTGGTCTCGTGGGATGCTTATTTCATTATTGAATAGCTTATTTCATGGCTTGGATTTGGAATAGCTCATTTAGTAATTCGTTTGAATTTAATTTAATTCGTCTTAATATTCTTTTTAAGAAAACCGTAGTATTAGTTTAGTTGATCTCCGTGTTTCGTGTTCTTATCTCTTAGCTTATTAATCCAAGTTTTTTCTTATTGGTCTAGATGGAGCTTATTTGATAAGAGTTTTATAGAATTGTTTAAAATCGTGAATTATAAGTTTCGTGTTGGTGTTTGGCTATTTCTTATAAGCTAGAGCTTATTGCTCAATTTTACTTGTTAAGCTGGTTTTAAAATTCGGTTGGTCCTTAGTTTAATAAACCCCCGTGGTTTAGTTTATAGAAATTGATATTGGGCCTTTGTTTGATTTTGGGCCTCGTTTAGAAAACTGGACTCACTTTTGGGCTACGTTTGGACTCTCCTGGGCATGCGATTGGTTGTTGAAAGTAATAGTTGGGCTGAGTAATTGCAAAATAGAATTTGTTATAACTGTTTAAATGTTAACAGATTTGTTAGTTTTTGTTTTCCTTTTGGTACCGGTCAACTCATGAGGCGTGGAGCTTACGGGTTTAATAAGCTAGATAGAATTTGACTATTTTCTTTAGCTTATTAAATCGAGTGGTAGGTTTATTTCGCGCTCTTTAATTTCGGTTCTATTTTCTATCTTTTTTTCAATTTATTAGTATAGCTTTAGTATAAAATGTTTAGCTTTGCTTATTTGATCGTTATGTTTAGTGAGTAGTTTAATTAGTGCTTGTTAAGTGATATTGTGATTTGGGAATTAAGTGTGGATTTAAAAAAGGTTTAGTTGATTAATAATCTTCGATTATTTAGATTTGTAGTTTGAATGTTTTAAAGGGCAAAATCCGAAAAAATAGTCAAACTACACATCTAGTAATTAATATCTTTTTAAGAGGTTTTTGTCAAAATAAACCAACGTTGTAAGATAATTATCTTTTCTAAAGGAAATCAATTCGTTAGTATTCACACTTAATGAACTTTTCACGTCACTTAGCAAGCATTTTCATCTTATAAATCTTTTAGATCATTTTTGCATAATTCTCGTAGTTTATTTGATTAGTATAATTCTAGTAT
Source organism: Tanacetum coccineum (assembly GCA_026074375.1). NCBI lineage: Eukaryota > Viridiplantae > Streptophyta > Magnoliopsida > Asterales > Asteraceae > Tanacetum > Tanacetum coccineum. Next base: position 15,714 of record BQNB010020428.1, on the reverse strand, counting down.
TAATATTTGTCACACTCCGACAATGGCGGAAACTCAGGAATGCAACATAATGATCAATCATAACACAAGGTACAAAAATAGAGAAAACTACATTGCATAAACTCCAAGTGCTATGAAGACCATCAACCTTGAACAAACTCAAGTGATGTCCCAAATCGCAACTAAAATCCACAAATCTCTTACATTTATTCATATGCCCTCGCAGGGGACCATAACCAAACTTAATCCAAAATCTCCAAATACTAAAATCAAACAACAAGCAAGCAAGACTTCAAACGAAATTCCACACGGGATACTTCTAAGTCTGCTATTAATCACCAAACTATTCCTCTTTCACTTCACCTGAAAATGATACTCGAAAACGTCAACAATAATGTTGGTGAGCTCGTAGGTTTGACCTTAAACCCAAAAGTTGTGCCAATATTTCAATAGTGGACAATAGTGCTATATGACAGTGAATATATGCTCCAGTCTAAGACGTAGGCATCCCGCTAGTCAATATCAACAGACAAGAATAATCCGGGAGTCGGCAAACTCCCTAATTAACGACCCTTAATGGGCTACCAGATGGAGAACTTATCTTAGGCGCCACAACACAGAACCTTGCATGGACAAACACAGTCATGCAATACCACACAGAACTTGTATGCCAAACACAGTACATACATCGTACCACACAAGAAACTTTGCCATGCAAAACAGTTACATGTAAGTAAATCAAACACTTAATATTCACATAACAGTCAAAGCACATGTCTTTGTCAAAACAAACCATATTTCGCACAGATAAATTCAAAAAACATTTCAAAACATATTCTTGTGTATCATTTTCCCCAACGGAAACAACAGTAAAAGTGGGGCTACTGAGTACTCACCATAAGCAAGACTTTAGCAACAACTTCTTATACACAAGCAATGCACGACGCCCTCACACGACCTAGTCAATTAATGTCATTATTTTAATCAATCACTTCCAAAATAATCTTCACGTTTGATGCATAGAGTTTAGACACGTTGTACAAGTACTCAAAATAGTTTTTAGTTGTGTGATGGTTGACGACTTATCTCCATAATCATATCAATCTCATTCTCCCGATATATACATAACTATTTTACTATTTAAGCGTAAATAGATAAGTAATATAAATAAATTTTATAATTACTTAATTATACAAATATATCTCGACAAGTTCATTCGGTTACACCTTATACACTTAAAAATAATCATTCCTGATTGAAAACGACACGTTTAAATCACACCAAACACACTTAGGGAAGTTTCTGAAAAATTATATTTTTTTGTCTTTTAGTGAATTTATTAATTAAATAAAATAATAAAATAATATTTTATTATTAAAAATTAAAAATCATGTTTTAAGTAAATTTTCTAAGTATAAACTTTTTACGAAATTCGACATGACCCGTACGTGTATACAACGTTTTTCCAAGGTTTCAAACCTTAATTTCCAAACACTTTTCACAATTCGACACTTTTCGACAAAATTCCAAATTCTCAAACTTTAGCATTCACCAAAACGTTTTCCACAAATAAAGGATCAATATCAATTCGTAAATACATTTCCCTTTCAAAAAGTCTACCAAAACTCTCAAAATGACCAAATATCGTTTATTGGGCCTCAAGGCCTAACAAGGGTCCATTAGGACATTTATAAGTCAAAAATACTATTTAAGTCCAAAAACCTTAGGTCCATTTACATATATAAGTATATATCTTTATATGTAGAAATAATCAGGACCACAATAAGCCCTCCGTTAAGCCGCGGCTAAATAGACTTATTGGGCCGTGAGTCAAAAACTCTAAAATACGTATATTAAGCTTATTAAAAATAAGCTAATAAGCTACGTATCACTTTTGGTTACTACCATAAGCCTAAAAAATAGTCCATTAATATAATGCCATAACACAAAAATAATCAAAATCACTTTCCTAGTGATTTTGAGAAAATACATGTGGCATATAAGCTATAAATAGCTTGAAAGTTAAGACCGAATAAAGCAATACAATCTACTTAAAAAATAAGGCATTCTAGCATCTATATTTTATTCACTTACGACCTACTCATCAAAATTACAAAAAAACCTCTTTTTCTTTCTTTTATTACAAGAACCAAACACACCCTTTTCTTTCGTTTCGCTTCTAAAAATCAATTTTCACAACGATCAACTTGTACAACTAACATCTATGCATCAAAATAAACCCAAAAGGACAAACAATATTTAAATTTGAAAACTTACAAGAAAATCTTCATATTTTAGTAGATTTCGTCACGAACTAGACAACCCCAACCGTTGTTTTAATGAATAACCAAACACTAGAATCACCCCAAATATTTATGTCTTATGTTTTCTTGATCAAAAATTCAAAAAATTATGAGTGTATGTGTGTTTAGGTGGCGGACGAACACAAGACACCACACACAGTGTGCTGTTGATTTGTCTTGAAATGAAATGAAAATGAGTGGAATTCTTAGCAATATGGTATTACTATGTGTACACTTTTAGACACAACTCCTAAAAACTAGCCATGTTGTTCCCTATCCTTCCCATAACCGGCCAAGGGATCCAAGGGAGTCACGGGCCTTTCTTTTCGTGTCGAAATCACTTAAAAGCTCGCAAAACTCAACCGTAACATTTACCCCAAAGTTAAAAAGCATTTTTATTCACCTTAAAAAATACTTTCCATTAACTTAGGAGTATTCAGTGCTATATTTACTCTTTAACCATTCAAATTTCCCCCCCCCCCAATTTGGACATTTAAGGACTGTCAGACTACGTTTTTTGATATTTCTAAAATTCACGGTGTCAAACAAAATGGAATCACATAACATAATAATACCATTCAAAAGGGATTATTAATCACCTATAAACTCAAATCATCACATCATCTCATAAAATCACCACGTCTAACACGGTACAAAATCTGAATAACTGACAAATATCAAATAGGCAAGGGACTATTAATAAAAGATTCAGAAACTCTATAAGGGCAAAGGTTACATTCATAGCCCCTTAAAGATTTCGTCCCGAAATTCAGATACTAGCAACACTAAAAAATGCGGGTATTTCAATTTCATTGATCTTCACACTTTCCCACGTGTTTCAGGACTACGTTTCGATTCCACCGAACCTTGCGATGGCAATCCCCCCCCCCCCCCCTACTAAGTTTCAAAAACTCTTAAACTCTCTTTCCAAAATTTCTACAGGCTCTTCCATAAAATTTAACTTAGCATCAACTTGGATTTTTTCTTTTTTTTCTTTATCCAAAGGCACTTTTAGGTTGGTCAGCCAAACATCTTAAGGTGTCGGATCGTGGAACGTTGTCGTTGACACCATTCATTCTCCTCAGGCAAATCTAACCGATAGGCCACTGGGCCTACCTTCTCAATGATCTCAAAAGGTCCAACAAACCTAGGTGCTAATTTTCATTTCTTCCCAAAGCGTACCACACCTTTCCAAGGCGACACTTTGAGCAAGACATAGTCACCTACACTAAACTCTAGAGGCTTCCTCCTCTTATCGGCATAACATTTTTGATGATCACGCGCAGCCTTAAGTCTATCATTAATCTACGAGATCTTTTTAGTGGTTTCTTGCACTAACTCAGGTCCTATCAACTGACCCTCTTCAACCTCAGCCCACATAATCGGGGAACGACACTTTCTACCATACAAAGCCTCAAACGGTGCACATCTCACACTAGCATGATAACTATTGTTATACGAAAACTCAACTAATGGAAGATGAACATCCTAACTTCCCCCGAAGTCTAGGACGGACGCTCTAAGCATGTCTTCCAAAGTCTAAATAGTACGCTCACTCTGACTGTCGGTCTGAGGGTGGTAAGTCATACTCATGTCTAAACGGGTTCCTAATACCTCTTGCATTGACTGCAAAAACCTTGACATAAACCGACTATCACGATCAGATATGATCGAGATCGGCACACCATGCCTAGCAACAATCTCATTCAGGTACAACATAGCCAATCTATCCATCTTATAATCCTTACGTATAGGTAGAAAATGAGCAGACTTAGTCAATCGGTCCACAATGACCCAGATTGTGTCATACCCACTACTAGTCCTTGGTAACTTAGTCACAAAATCCATTGCTATCCCCTCTCATTTCCATTCGGGAATCTCAGGTTGCTGCAGCAAGCCAGACGGCCTTTGATGCTCAGCCTTAACCTTCAAACAAGTCAAACACTTACTAACATACACCGCTATATCCTTCTTTATGCCCGACCACCAATACCTATCTCTAAGGTCATAATACATCTTATCAGCTCCTGGGTGTACATAGTACTTCGACTTATGGGCTTCATCCATTATCAGGGTTCTCACATCACCCTTCAAAGGAACCCATATTCGATCCAGGTAGTACAACGCTCCATCATTCCTAAGTTCAATCATCTCATCTATGGAAGGAGTTGGACGAAAATGCCCCTGTCGTAACGTTTCAATTGGATGTCAATTTGCTCACAGGACCGATCAACTCAATTTGAACAACCACAGGGACTATTGGTGTAATTAAATGTGTTTAGGACCAAAGATGCAATTGTGTGTCTTTAATATATTTTTCTCTTTATTCATTTAACTCAAAAACCTTACTAAATTCAAATCTAAATTTAAATTAAAAAAATCCGTCTACAAATCAAACGGGCCTTTAATGTAAAGAACCTTACAAAGGAATGTTATTTGCTGTAAAATTTGAATAGTTTTTGTTTTTTTACATAGTTTATTTATGTATATACATATTCCAACATAATATTTAGTGCATATCACCATTGAACCATTGAATTTGAATACATAGTAGTAGACTTACACAGTCGCTGTCATCAAGGATTATTTAGTGCATATCAACTTCACCTACAAATAGTACAGCTTCTTAAACTCATCTTAAATATCAACCAAACTATTCAAATCGATCATTAAATAAAGGGCTAATGGTCTAAAAATGCATCGAAGTTTCCCTGTTTCCCTTTTGTAGGCATTCAACTTTTAATTTTTCTTTTGTGTGCCACGAATATGCTAATCTTCCTATTGTAGCCATGATTAGTAATAAATCTGACGTGGCATTTTATTAACCCATTTTTTCCCGTTTTCCGTTATAATTTTCCCGTTATACACATTGGGGGTCCGTTTTGGCAAAAATCAAAGTACCAGGTTTGGGTGTAGGGTTTCATATCACTTCTAAACAGTTAACCACGATCAAAATTCACAATCACCAAAATCAACTTCTTCCCTAATTCATCCTTAACCCTAATTAAAACAATCATCAGTTCTCGTTATTTAATAATAGACAGATACTCCAAGAACCCTAATTTATGTAATAAGGTATGTCAAAATTTCTTACTTTTTGTATTTTTTTAATCGATTGTGGTTAGTTTTCCCTAATTTAATTTGTTGAAGAACCTTAATTTTTTTCTTTAATCTATCAGAATGATCCCTGGTACCGACCTGCATCAATTTGATGTTTATAATGATGGCTACTTTGCCCATTTACCGTTAACTTATGTTGACGGTGTCATCCTTGAAATTGCTGTTCCAAGGATGCCTTATGAACAGTTGGCTGAATTTTTAGAAGAAAAGTGTGGCTGCTACTTTCAAGGTTTGTATTACCAAGTACCAAGCCAAGACTTAGAAAGGGGTTTAGTTAGGGTTAGTGATGATAGGTCGACCTCTTACATGTTTGATGTTGAAGAAACATTTGGTAGGCTTACTCTTTATCTTGATCACTTAGATATGAATCTTTCAGAGTATTTAAGTCAAGCTATTACATATGACATGGATGATTTGGTTTCTAAGAAAATAGGCCCTCCCAAAAAGAGGTATTGCAATGACTTTTTTGTTGATGAAATGGTTGATTGGGCTGAGATGGAGGTTGAAACTAAGGGTGTTGAAGCTAGGACTAGTACTATAGAGGGTGTTGAAGCTAGGACTAGTACTAAAGATAAGGGAAAAGAAAAGGTTAGTAAAGATGCATCAGATGTTGTTAAAACTAGGAGATGTACTGTTGAAGTTGACTCTGAGACTGAGTATGAGAGTGGTGATGATAGTGACTATCAGTCAGATAAGTGAGTTGACTATCTTAGTCCTGGTGAAGATGAATTAATTGAACTTAGAAATAGGATGAAAGCTAATAGAAAGGCAAAGGCTAAAGCAAAAGATAAACCAGATTCAGAAATGAATGAGCCAAAGGAAGAAAACAGTATGCCTGCGGATAATGTTAGAGGTGAGACTTTTGAGAAACATGATATTTACATGAATGAGCTGCTGAAAAGTCTTAAGACTGCTGATAAAGATGGAATCACTAAAGATCCTTTCATTTCTGTTGAAAACATGTGGAGAGGTATCCAATGTATGATAAAACTACACACTAGAGACTAAGGAAACCAAAGGTAAAAGCATATGAACTTTAATGTTAGTTTCTCTTTTAAATGAACAACTAGACTTGGTTTTTGGAGTTGCTGGAAGAAGACTTGGGTTGCAGCAGAGGCAATAGGCTAACTCTAATGTCTGATCAACATAAGGTAAGCAATTATATCTGTTATAAACTTTCCTAACCAATTTATTTGTTCTAATTAAATTAAATTTCATTTGTATAGGGTCTTATTGAAGCTGTTAAAGATGTAATGCCAAATGCTGAGCATAGGAAATGTGCAAGGCATATTTATTGAAGTTGTTAAAGATGTAATGTTAAATGATGTGTATGGGTTTGTAATATTCGAACAAAGCTCGGAACAAAACTCATTAATACCAGGTTGGTACTACTAAGCTGAAAGCTAACAGTTTATGAATGAACCATCAATAAAATAGCCCATTTTGTACATCATACGGGCACTAATTGATGGTCATTCATAAACATTTATGATCAATGAAATGTCCAGGCACTGGAGTTTCTTTTGTTATTATCATTGTTGAAAATCAATTAACTTTGTAGTATTAAAGGGTGGAAAATGTAAATAAATAAAGTGTAGGGATATATAATAAAGTGTGTAAGTTGTTAACACTTAAAAGGGTTAAAGGGTGAAAAATGTCAAAAGTTAAAAGTTTAGGGGCAAGATCTAACATTGACTAAAAGAGGAAAACGTGAAAAATGGGTTAATAAGGTGCCACGTCAAATTACCCCCGTTCCATGGCTACAATAGGAAGATTAGCATATTCATGGCACACAAAAGAAAAATTAAATGTTGAATGCCTACAAAAGGAAAACGAGGAAACTTTGATGCATTTTTAGACCATTAGCCCTTAAATAAAGGGTTAATGACATGTAATAACAACGACAGTAATGTACCTAATAAAATACCACAATACCCATGAAACTTTTTACCTTTATGATTCACGTCAGATTGGATTCATGTCTGATAAGTGATAAATGAACATTTGAAAAAGTTTGATGGTATTTTGAAACATTTGACAAAGTTTGATGATATTTTGGAACACCTAACTTCATGTAATTAGCTTAAAATAAAAAATAAAAAAATCCGCGTATTCAATTTAACCGGTGTAGCCGGTTGCCTGTAAAGACACGTAAGCAGGGGCGAAAATACATGCATGGTATGGGGGTGGTGCCCTCCACGATTCGTCAAATAAAATCGGTTTTTAGTGTAAATTTTTTTACTAACCTTTTTATTAAAGTGCACCCCATTATAAAATCAAATTACCCCCCACCTTGAAGTCAAATAATGTAAAAACCTTATATCTCTTTCATCATTTTTGTGTGTACACCGACTTTTGTCAAAAAAAAAAAAAATTTGCCCCCGTCCTCCAACTTCCTGGATCCGCCACTGCACGTAAGCATACGTATGATAATGAACCAAAATTTGAAAGTTTGATAGATATTGTGGTACTTTTGTGAGTTTATATTTGCTATTACATGTCATTAACCCTTAAATAAATTGAATACATATAACATTTTGGGAAACCAAAAATTACATCAAATGATGATAAGAGATATTATATAAATCCAAGCATGTAAGATAGCAAATAGAGATATATTATTGATTGTATCATTTATATATGAGACATCATATGTATTTATACTAAATACATAGCTTTGATAATAAGCAACCTAATCAAAACCCTAAACCTAATGGACCACAAGCCCACAATCGGGCTTGGGCCAATGACTCGTCTAACACTCCCCCGCAATTTGAACGGGAGAAACCGGATAGAATGTTGAAATCGCCTTATTCTTCTATTCTTCTTTCTTTCTTCTCCTCTTCGTTGATCGTTTGCACGGAGATGGACTTGTATTTGAAAACATAAGTGTATACTTCGCGGGTTCCTCCATTTTTTATGACATTTTTTTACGTCATGGCTTACTTTGCCTTTAAGAGGGAGCAACAATTTGGTGCTCAACTTTGTTGTCAACGACAATGATCTTCGACAATGTTAACAATTAGATGAGGAAGAAAAAAAATATGGTTGATCGAAAGCGGCTCAACATATTTTGTGTGTTTTGACGGCTAGGGTTTAAGGTTTATAAATACAATACGAAAATGAAATCCTAAATAAACAAAAACAATAAAGCGAAAAAAAAGGGATCCCTCCGAATCACTGGCAAGTAGCCGATGACCGAAGGATAGCAATTTTTGTTGGTGGATCTTACATATGAGATAACATATGTATTTATACTAAATACATAGATTTAATAATAAGCAACCTAATCAAAACCCCAAACCTAATGGACCAAAAGCCCACAATCAGGCTTGGACCAATGACTCGTCTAACAAAGCATAGTCAGTGATTTGATCTTAGTGTATATATGATACTCATAATATTGTTTGATACCAGACCAGTTAGACATGCAAAGTTTAACAAAAGAACTAGTCCGGTATATGAAAGAAAATGTTTGTTAGAGTAAACGAATCATGTTGTATTGTTAAAACTATAACGAAGCTTTAAGTTACATGTACACAAACAGATCTACACACATCACACATCTCTACAGATTTCGTACCATTGTACCAAGTGGCTCTAGAAAAATGAAATGAATCGAGAGATTTGAACTGGTGGCTAACCACTCTGGTGGATTTTGATCAAACACCACGAAGGTAATAATTTACGAATATTGTCATGCCTATGTAACATAAGGACACTAGGAATCAGATGAAATATTCGAGACACAAAATGATTCAAACCGGGGTTCAGTTAAGTCAACAGTTACTTCATCATCTTCCGCATGTGAACTTTCAGGATTTGATGTTGGAAAGATCACTTGCTTAAGGTTCTCAGGTGATTCTGATTCTGTAGTGGGATCTTTATCATCGTCTTCTTGAGTATGTACAAGCAGTGAAGATTGAGATGAAAGTGATCCACTGGTCGATGTTTCTTGAAGCTCATCTGTGGCACGGGCCATTCTTATTGTGTAGTCCTGTTCAAGACAGAGAGCACTTCAGCAGCTATAAGAAAGTCAAGGAAATACCGATAACTGCAAAAGTCAAAGTTGTAACCTGATAACGGTCGAAGGAGAAATTCCTCCTTTTGGATTTTTCTGGTGCGATAGTTAAAAGTATTTGAACTACTTCACTCATTGTTGGACGAGCATCAGGATCCAACAATAGACACTCCTTAGCCAAATAAGCCATTACTTGCAGTTCTTCTTCTTCAAAGTTCCTTTCGAGACGTGGGTCAGGCAACTCCTTACTCACTCGCCTGCTATCCTGTAAAAGTGGGGTCGCCTGCAATAATTCTGAAACATTTTAGTACCTGACTGATAAGAAATTTTAAGGAAAGACAAAAGAATAATGATGGCTAACCCATATGACAAGGCTCTCTTCCCCTTTATCCGGTGATTTATATATGGGATGCCGGCCACTAATGAGTTCAAGTAGCACAACGCCAAAACTGAAAACATCTGACATGAGTGACGCCCTTCCCACAATTGCATATTCAGGTGCAAAATAGCCAAAAGTCCCTTGCATACGAGCAGGAGAGCTAGAACAGCTCGGGATACCATCACTTACCAAACTTTTAGCCATTCCAAGATCAGTAATCTAATAACAAAAAATCAATACCGGGCAGAAGAAAACAAACTATAGACATAATCATTAATCAACATAACACATCACAATCCTACCTTTGCTCGCCAGTTTTCATCTAAGAGAATGTTAGTCGATTTGACGTCTCTATGCAAGATTCTTGGTGCAGCTGCTTCATGGAGATATTCTAAGCCCCGGGCAGCTCCAATAGCAACCGCAATGCGAGCTCCCCAATCAAGAGACTTTTCCGACACTCCATCTAGACACTCTCTAACGTTACCATTTGACATGTATTGAAATACCAGAAGCATTTCAGGGTGTTTTCCATGATACTCTAAGCAGTAGCCAAGCAAAGGTACCACATGACAATGATGGAGTCTTGATAGAAGTTCAATCTGATCACAAATATAAGTCTTTATAGATTACTGTGAAACTAGAGTCGGTTAACAGTGATTGGTGTAGTAAGTATTACCTCTGTCAGAAATGTGACTTCGGCATCTGGGCCTCCTTGGGATTTAAGGCGTTTAACAGCAACAAGTTTACCATCTCTCAGTTGGCCGTAATATACGTGGCTACTTACCCCAACACCAATTAAATTAGAGTCAGAGAACCTATTGGTTGCAGTTTCCAGTTCAGCATATGAGAAGCTTGTGATAGTTCCCTGAACGGTTCTTGTTTGTTTTCTAAATAAAGACGAAGCCTTGAATATACACCCTGCATAAAAGTCAAAAACAGAATTGCATATGAGAATAACGAAACAAACACGAGTTTTGTATATGAAAAAGAGTCGTACAATATTTGGAGCTACCTGTGATAGGATTAGAGGGAGTACGAATATGTATTGTAGATTCAGTTCTATAACTCAGTAAGTTGGACATACTGTTGTAACTCGTGTCTTTATCAGACGAGGATAGAGGCAGTTGATTAGCAAAGTTATGCTTTCGATACACATAGCACATTACTGAAGAAAACATTGCAAGGGTTGTGACCACCATGCATAGCAAAAGGATGATTAATATCGCTTTGCCTGAAAATTGCTTCTTTGTCTTTGAAGACTCTGTGTTACTCAATGATCCTGTGAACACACATTGAAACGGAGCCATGTATTAGAATTCGTATGAGCGGTGAGGGAAAATTTCGAATGTATAATATTCTAGAAATAATGGAGACTTTTTCCAGCAAATCTTATGCCATCGACCAAAAAACAAACAAAGTTTATTAGTAATTTACTGCCGGGTGATGATATACCAGAATTGCAGTTGCAGGAAACAAAACATTTGGTATCATGGTCTGCAGCCACTTCAGGGAGTCTATCGCCAGGACAAATGCATTTCCATATCTTTTGACTTGTACCATCTGCAGAAGCAGAGGAGGCAACTTGAATCAAAATTATACATATGGACAATTTTGTCAGAATTTCTGTATAAAGGATTCTAATGACTCAAGGCATTTTATTGGAAAGTAATTTTGCAGATGATGCTAAAAATGGATATGCAGTATTTTATGTTTTTTAAATAGGTATATAAGAAATATAATCATGAACCAGTTAACATACCTGAGCTGCAATCACAGGATGAAGAGCAGTTGGTTGAAATGGCAATTTGTTGGTACACTTTGTTTGTATGGCATGTACATGTCCACTTGTTTATGTCTGGAGTCCCTGAAGCTTCATCTGCTGCAATTGACGGTAACAAGCTAATTAGCTAAGTAAACGACAAGTTATTCAAACTACAGATGCATGATTTCATCTTGGGTTGTTATCAGACGATAAGATAAGATAGTGGATCACAATGAGCTATACAGTTGGGAAAGTTAAAAATTACAATGCTTTGTTCTAAAATAAATCGACCAGATAGGGCTTATGCAGAACAGTTACTAGAGCTGATACTAACCGCAAATGATGTGCTGAACCGAGATCAAGCTGATCAAGCAAGCTAAAGCAACATCCAATCGGAAATTCATCTATTCAGTCCAAACACTATGACAAAAAGAAAAGAAGGCTGGTCAAAGTGTTGCTTCACATTCCGGAAAGAAAAAAAAACAGATATATGTGCTCATGTTAAGAACATTATTGACCCTTGTTTTTCTATTAAAGAAATGTACGGTTCACAAACAAAACCATTATAATGCTATAGAAAACTAATTAAATAAATAGATCAGCATTCGTTGCCATAATTTAGTGCAACAATGTTAGACAGAATCACCGCTATGCACCTTATAATTCATATTTCATGCAGCTAAAGGTAGTTTCAGACTATAAGCCCCTGTGAACAAAGGAATATGGAAATATGTGATCACTTCAGGAATGGGATAGGCCGAGAGACAGAAAGAGACAAAGAAAGATTTTTAGCCATGTTGAGTTTTGAATCAATTGTAAAGGGTGGAAATTGCTATGTTATAAAATGAGATGCTTGTCTGACTTGAAATTTGGGGAACATATATTCTTCAACTTGTTAAACCTGAGGACCTCAGAATAGTCATGAGCAATAGAAGATTAAACCCAAAAATATAAAAAAAAAAAAAACAAAGACGCTGATATAACAACACACTGATGTAACAGAATCTGTATAAAAACAGTGGAGATGCATTAAAACTAGTAAAAGCGTAGCAATTACTAAACAAAAGGTAGACCAACAACCTCGTTTAATCTTCTCATCAACATTTTTGGTGAAATAGTAACATATGATGAAAAAAGCTCTGTACTATAGAAGAAGCTAAAGAAAATGCAGTCGAAATTAAAATTTACGTAACCCCTTAATCAGTGCATACGTGTTGTCGATATCACTTTCCTAATTTGCTAACATTCCCAAATGAAATAACAAATGAACATATCAATGACACCTACCGGTTGATGAACTACACTGGTCCTAAGTCCTAACCATTAAACACGTTTGACACCAAAAAAAGGGAGATGAAAGCAGGTTAGAAGAAGCAAAGACAACCAATATCCATCCACATATTAATAACAACAAAAAAATTGTCAAATTTGTTTAAAAACTTGAAGTTGACATCCAATAGTGACCTAATTAATTATAAAAATAGAAAGATTACAAGGGAATCACCCTTACCCACTCATCTCAGGCTACGACAATCGCCTCTCGGCTACCCCGAAAACGACTTGTCAACCATTTTCAAACAAATACTATAAATTTAATACTCCACAGTCCACACAAACACAATTATTAACCTTATTTAATCACATACAATTGCATCATTTGTATACGTTGAACCAGTATTCACTTTACGCATAACGGATATATTATACCAAATATAGTAACTAATTATCCTTGCCTTCAAAGCTAGGCTCAATCTCAATGTATCTAATTTTTTACAAAACGTATTCAACAATCTGGTCCCACAGACCGTCGGTGTCGGCTGACAGTAACAAACTTTTTCATCATCATGAACCATGAGTTGTACATTGTGCATCAAAAAATGTACATTTCGTTGGAACATCGTTTTCTTAAGGAAATAAGTGCTTAATAAACTACTGGTACATATTAGCAAAAAGCCAAAAATTTAACAAATGATATCTGCAATTAAAATCACCAGATTTTATTAAGTACCTAACAATACGAAAGACTGTATAAAGAGAACTTATGGGCGGAGCTAGTAGTGTGACTAGTTGGTGCTGTGTCAGTCCTAATCAACATATTTCGTTCATTAGTTATTAGATTACAAGCCGCTTTTCTACGAGTTTCTTACATTTAGCCACCTTAATTTATAAGCCGACCGCTTAACTAAAAATCCTGGCTTCGCTTCTAGTTACCACTAGGCCATTTGCTAAAAAAATAAAATAACTTACTGTACAAGTGAAGAGAATGTGAGGTGAAATAAGTATAGAAGAATTGAAAATGTTGGGTAACTGAGCAGGGTGTTAGGTGAGTTAAAGTTTAAGCACACAGTTCAAGAAGCTGTAGCAGAAGGAGTGATGGTGGGGGTGGTTTATGGAGGTCAGAGTTGATAGTGACTTCATTCTACTTCTTTTGTACTTTTAACACATAATCTATGGTAGTCCCTACTACCATCAACATGACTTTTTCTTAATTATATCTTTGGTCCCTTGTTAAGTTTGGTAAATCAAATTTGATTCTTAAAATTTTCTTGTATCAATTATTGATTTTGATTATGTGATGTTAGTGTTGGTTTAGCCGTTTAGGAAATAGGTTATCGGACAATCTAATTGTTATCGCGTCGAATGTAGAGGTGCGTCCGAGGCTCTTCGTGTTAGTTAGTATAGATGCTATTAAAGTGGTAGTTTAATATATTTTTTTATTTCGTTTCTATGGTATCAGTAAAGTCTACTTAATTTGTTTTTTGTAAAATTTTTATTTTTTTCGAAAAGTTTAAAGACTATTAAATAGACATTGTGAATTCAGTTGTTTAACGTTCAATTTCATCACCAAAATTATATTATATAATATTTATCAGGTTAGAAAATTAACTAGTTACCGTTTTATATGTCTAGAGTTATTCAAAGAAAGTTCAAGAGCACAAGAACCTATGCTTTGTCCTTACGAATTCGAGAAATCTGAACTCCAGATATATGTTGAACAAAAATATTACAAAACAACTACATCACCATTTTAGTTCTTTCACATTGATTTAGATAGATAGAACTTTTGACATGTGGTTAAAATAATTAAATTTGACATCTAGTATTGTCATATTTCTTTATATAGGGGTCCAAACTGCAAATTGTTAAAACAAGTTTTGTTGAAATCCTTGTTGGATCTTGGGGCAGTCAAACATAAACCCTTACGGTGCGTCGACGGTACAGGAGATTACGGGGCACATCATAAAGCACAACTTGAAATATTTCCCTCCTAAATTTAGCCCTTGCTTTTTCAGGCGTCTTTATGGCTTATGATATATGTACCCTCTAAATCATCATTTGTATCCTTTCGGGTTTTTTCCGGTTTTTTTATTTTTATAATTTTGTATATGTTATAAAACTGTGACACGGAAAAAACGGAACGAAAAATATAAAGTTTAACAGGTCAAAAGTATGAAACTGTCAAAAATTACGAAACAGAAACTAATAAAAAACTGCGTTACACTGTAAAAAAAAAGGTAAAAAAAAATATTTTATACCTTATTGGCGCTATTCATGAGCCAAGGATACCAATAGGGTTCCTATCTTTAATCCCCCCTCGTATTCTCTTTTTTCGCTTTCTTGAAAAGCCAAAATTCGTCTTGATTTTTGAATTTTAATTATTTAATAATCATTATTCTATTTTTACCCAATGACTCGTAATTACTATTTCTAAAATACTGACAAGGTTATTGAAGTTTGCAAAGTTTTAAATAATGCAATTCGACTGTAGAAAAGTCATAAATTATTACAGAACATAACTTTATTGTATATTATAACAAGCATGATTACCCGCGCGTTGCTGCGGGTCGTTAATTTTTTTCGTGTAGTTGCGAGGCATTATTATTTTTTATTTTTTTTATTTTGTGTGGTTTTATTTTTTCGGCCTCATGTTTAATAGTTTTTTTTTTTTTTCATATATGAGCTTATGTGTGGGGCTCATGTTTAAAAGTTTCTTTTTTTGGCTATGCGGGTTTTTTTTAATATAATTTTATAGGAACATGGCGTTTTTTTATTGTATTCTGTGTGGGTTTATTTTTTCGGTCTCATGTTTAATAGTGCGGGTTAATTTTTGCGTTAAAATTTTATTTTTATTCTTTTCTATTTTTTATTT
>BQNB010020427.1:50142-61255 GCA_026074375.1 Tanacetum coccineum | reverse complement strand
GATAGTCGCTTATTAAAGATTATTATGTCATCTAATATTCTTTGTAATCTTTTTTGTCATCCGAATTAACTTTAGACAGTGATTAGTACTTGCAATTTGAACGGTTAATATTTGATACTACTATTTGAAGCTGTTGTGCATTTATGAATTAACCTTTATAAAATCTAACAGAAGAGGGTTACCCACAAAAAATAATTTACCCAAAGTGTACTTATTTCCAGCGAAACATACACACATTACTGTATCGAATTTATATCACCTCATTTATACAAGTCGTGTATAAATTTACACGGGAAAAATCATTGAATCGTCTTACGTTTCAAAATGCCTTCTAGCAAAAAAATCTTGCTAATATTCTTATTGTCATTAGCAACATTCATTTACTGTGAAGCATTGCCACGACACCTTGAGTTTTTTGTAAGTACTAGATGCCGAAAGTTAGTTTTCATGGTGAAAATGGAATGAATAAGTTACAATTTATTTGAACTTGCTAATCTGATTGTGTAGGTTAAGGAAGCATCATACAGTCGACTTTGTGAAACGAAAACCATTTTAACTGTAAACGGCCAATTTCCTGGACCAACTTTGCACGCCCATAAAGAAGAAACGGTTTATGTCAAGGTTCATAACAAGGGAAGATATAACATCACTATTCACTGGTATTACCTCAACTCCTTTTTGTTACATACTTAATTAACGCTCATTCTGCTTAGAAGTTTATTTTATTAGAGTTCAAAATTGCAGGTATGGAGTAAAACAGCCTAGGAACCCATGGTCCGATGGTCCTGCATATATTACGCAGTGTCCAATTCAACCAGGCGACTCATTTAACTACAAGATCATTTTTTCTATGGAAGTCGGGACAATCTGGTGTCATGCTCATAGCGACTGGTCAAGAGCCATGGTCCATGGTGCTATAGTCGTGTACCCCAAGCGAGGCACAGGCTACCCCTTCCCTACGCCCCATGAACAAGTGCCTATAATATTTGGTAACATATATATAAACTTAGTAGATTTTGGTTTTGGTTTTCGGCATGTTAATGGTAACATTAAAGAAACTAGCTAAAAACGAAAGTGTTCATATGGGTCGAATGAGTCAAAAGTCGCACAAGCGGAAGCGTGTCTACTTGTCAAAACCATCCTAAGAAGCATAAAAAGTACATATTTAATTTTGCCTGTTACGACTTCATCCTTAATTATTTTAATTTATGGTGTTAAACTATGTTGGTAATCCAAAGCACAAAACGAACAAACAAATTCAAACAAACGGAGCGGAAGCTTTATTCAAATACCAAACCAAATTACAAAGCCAAATTCAAAGGTATCAAACTCTAATTCCAAAAGTTACGAAACAAATATTCAAATGTACAAAGAAAACTAATGACATTGGCCTCTATTTATAAGAAACCAATGACCCAAAAACTACCAAATTTTAAACCAACACAAATTGGGAAACAAATCAAAAACTGATATCTATCCAAAAACCAAATTTACGAAACCAACCCAAAAGTTTAAGTCACTTTCTAACAAACTATTTTTAGGTGAATGGTGGAAAGAAGACATAATGCAAGTTCTTAATGAATTTGTTGCATCTGTTGCTCCTAGAGACTCTGATGCTTACACCATCAATGGTCAACCTGGTGACTTTTATCCATGCTCAAGCCAAGGTTAGTTCAGCAATTTCACATACCCTTAACTCGAACTTTAGCTAAAAAATTTTTTTGATGTTCGTTAAAATTTTACAGATAGCTTGAAGTTCAATGTTACATATGGAAAAAGATACCTTTTGCGTATGGTAAATGCAGCTATGAACGAAATGTTGGGAAACCTGCATACTTTTGTTAGTGTAAATCGAATCACAGTGAATAAATAAATTAACCGAAAGTAATTAACAGATAATTAAAACAGTAATAAAGAACGAGGCTCGTGTTTAACACGATTCCCTTAAAACAGATTCGCCGCCTGTTTCCTAGGGTACAACGTCCAAAGCTGTTGTACAGCCGGACTTGACAATCTGACCTGAAAAATTACGGAGATGATCGAGGGTTTCTGATCGATGGAACTGAAGGAAATCGGTCTGCTAAACCCTGCTACGGTTTGGTATTGGAGTTGAGTTTTTCTATATCTAAAAAACGAATGAGAAGGCCAGCTTATATAAGCTAAACCTAGCTTGGTCACCAAGCCAAGTTAGCAGATAAGCATGCTAATTTAAATCTGATATATATCTAAAACGTATTTAGATAAATATGTGATTTAAAGATACACAGAATATTCTGGAACATTATCTAATAAAGAAACGAAATCAGTAGCAAAAAGATATACGCGTAGGTGAGCTACCGGAGCTGCATTCGTGTTCGCAGGTCGCGCGGGCTCGCATGAGTTCAGTGGAACCGAACCCAACATGGCCCCGAAATCCATTTTTTGCACCCCCCCTCGCGTAGGCATAGGAGCATAAACCCCACAAAGGAATTTAAAGGTCTCTACAAAGGCTTCCTTATAAACCACTATCCACTTCCCTTTTTGGGCGATGTGGGATAGCTTCAAGTTCCCAGATTTTGTGTTCCACGTGCCTCACTTTGAGACACGATATCTCATTCATTTTAACACCACTTTGGACATACTTTAGCTCGTTGCGAAGCTCTCTTCGAGGAGAACGCAAAGCCCCAATCTAATATAAAGATATATAACATCTACATACATTAAATAGGTTATGTTTTCCTTCATAGAAACTCATTCCTTCAAGGGCTTTAGTCCCATTCCTTTAGATGACTTACTAACTAACTCTCTGCTTAAGCCTTTTGTAAACGGATCCGCGATGTTATCCTTTGACGCCACATAGTCAATTGAGATAACTCCAGTTGAGAGTAGTTGTCGTATCGAGTTATGTCGACGACGGATATGTCTAGACTTTCCATTATACATTATACTTTTAGTTCTTCCCATGGTCGATTTACTGTCACAATGTATACTAATGGCCGTTACCGGTTTAGGCCACCTTGGTATGTCCTCTACGAATTGACGTAGCCATTCCGCCTCTTCTCCGCATTTATCTAGCGCGATAAATTCTGATTCCATCGTGGATTTAGCTATAACTGTTTGCTTGGAAGACTTCCATCGTGGATTTAGTCAATTAAGATAACTCTAGTTGAGAGTAGTTGTCGTATCGAGTTATGTCGACGACGGACATGTCTAGACTTTCCATTATGCATTGTGCTTTGAGCTCTTCCCATGACCGATTTACTGTCACAATGTATACTAATGGCCATTACCGGTTTAAGCCACCTTGGTATGTCCTCTACGAATTGACGTAGCCATTTCGCCTCTTCTCCGCATTTATCTAGCGCGATAAATTCTGATTCCATCGTGGATTTAGCTATAACAGTTTGCTTGGAAGACTTCCAAGATATAGCGGCCCCTCCTAGTGTAAACACATATCCACTAGTCGATCTAGAATCCTTTTTGTCAGATATCCAATTTGCATCAATGTATCCTTCGATAACCGCAGGATGTCTGTCATAATGTAGTCTATAATCGCGACTGTATCTCAAATAATAAAATACCCTCGTTATAGCTTTCCAATGTGCATAACTTGGATTACTAGTATACCTACTTAGCCTACTAAAATAGACTCTATTTCACTTTTGATGGCTTCTCTCCATTGTTGCCCTTCCGAGGAAGTTACCGCTTCTCGGTAAGACGTGGGTTCATTTTCTACCATAAAAGAAACAAAATCGGGTCCAAACGATTTCTCGTTTCTTGCCCTTTTGCTTCTTCTTGGTTCAACTTCTTCTTCCTCGGTTTGATCTTGTCTCTCATCTTGGAGATCATTATCATCTCGTTGTCTCTTATCTTGGACAACTTCATCATCTAATCTGGCTGAGCTTCCAGTTTCTTTTGATAAACAAGGAAATATGTGTTCAAAGAAAGAAGCATTCCTTGATTCCATTACCGTATTCTTTTGTATATCCGGATTTTTTGATTCATGTACAATGAAACGATAAGCACTGCTGTTCTTAGCATATCCAATGAATATACAATCCACAGATTTAGGTCCAATCTTTTGGGCCTTGGGAGTTGGCACAGCTACCTTAGCTAAACAGCCCCACACTCGTAAGTACTGATATGATGGTTTTCGTCCCATCCATAATTCATAAGGGGTCTCTTCTTTATCCTTACGAGGTATCTTATTTAAAAGATAAGTAGCCGTCAGAATGGCTTCCCCCCACATGTCCTGGCTCATACCAGAACTAATCAACATGGCAGTAACCATTTCTTTCAAGGTACGGTTCTTCCTTTCGGCAATACCGTTTTGCTGAGGTGAATAAGGAGCAGTGAACTCGTGTCTTATTCCATGTTTCGCACAAAGCTCGACGAATGGAGCCACGTATTCACCTCCTCTATCACTTCGTACAACCTTGATTTTCTTACCAAGTTGATTCTCAACTTCAATTTTGTATAGAATAAACTTGTCTATAGCTTCATCTTTACTTTTCAACAAGTAAACATAGCAATACTTTGTACAATCATCAATAAACGTGATAAAGTACTTATTGCCACCCTTCGTGGGTAATGATTTCAAATCACACATGTCAGTGTGTATTATATCAAGTGGTTCGGTTTTCCGCTTAACCGATTTAAAGGATGTTCTTGTAAGTTTGGCTTCAACACAAGTTTCACATTTATTTTGATCAATATGAAAGGTTGGTTTTGCTTAGATTAAATTTAATCAACGACGGCATCGAATTAAAATTTAAATGTCCAAGACGACCATGCCACCCACACATTTAGAAGACTCAATCAAGTAAGCTAGAAGAGTTTCTTATTTATTGTTATCATTCTTGACCACCATTACATTAGAGTTTATCACATTGATTATCGGCCTAGGCCCCTTCCCAACATACATTTGATTCTTTGACAAAACTAACTTATCGCTCAAAGACTAAACGAAACAAACTTGTTTAACAGCCAATCGGGACACAAGTATCTTGACGAATCTCCGGAACATACAAGACATTAGTCAAACTTGAGCTCTTTCTCGGATGTCATCTTCAAAAATAACTCTCCTTCACCCTTGATATCAGCACGTTGCAGAGTTTTTGCCCCCTAGTATCAATCCACAAACCACATGTTGTTAGTACCTCCAGGTTAACTCAGAGTATCATGGCACCAAATGTCAGAACCATCCGCAATCATTGTACACATTCGCATCCACCTTATTTGCTGAGTGATTCACCCGCTTCGGCATGTCTATGCAATAGCAGCACGGTGACTGGTTGGTCTACAGTTGCCCCCTATACGAAGGTCCCCTGGAACTTTTGTTATCACAATCAAGCTTTAGAGTAAGGTACTCAGACTTCCCTTGCCCTTCTTGTCATTCTTCCTTTTTGTCTTTCTTATTTCCTTGGAATTAAACTAGAAGATGACCCAGGCAAATGCTCAAACCATATTAGCCTTGGCAGAAATAGGTGTATATGATGTCTTTTTTGTAGCCAAGCGTGTTGTCCTCTAATACTGAAGACGAACTACCAAGTCTTCAACATCATTTTTCCTTTCGCTTTTTATGATTCAAGTAGTTTTGAAATTCTACCCAGCTTGGAGGTAACTTTTCATTATAGCTGCCACTTGAAAAGTTTCATCAAAGTATTCCCTCAGATGAATTGTTCGTGTAGCAGAAAACCTGACAGTGTCTTGAAACCGGACTTATCACGTTCTTGAATCAACCATCTTGTAATCAAAAACCTGAGCTACCACGAAATCTCTTTTACCAAGTCATCCTCTGTTTTGTATTTTGGTTCCAAAGACTCCCATAATTCTTTGCAGTAGTGGTCTTGCATTACACGTTTAAGAGGATCTATCAAAACATTCAAAACATATTTGTGGCCAAGAAGTCTGAATGTTTCCATGCTTCCACAGCTTGCACAGCTTGTGCATTAGAGGATTTGACTTCGCAGGAGGTTTCGACCCTGAGGCACTGTTTCTTTCAAAGAAAGTGCAAACCCAAGGGTGGTGAGATAGAAGACATCTTTGTTGCCACCTCTTAAAGTTTGACATTGAACTTTTTCTGGTCTTTTGCTATGAATAGCCACTGGTGTTGGGTAGCGGCGATAGGTTCGACGGTAGTGATCACAAAACAGGTCGCAGTGAAGAGAGTTTGAGTGTTAGTCATCCTGAAAGATCACACACAAACCGTTAGACAAACAGTAATCACTCGGTATCTGCTTGTACCGGATCTGTTTGACCGAAACTCAGTCTTGGTTTCAGTGAAAATAATATTAGTTTAATAGAAACTCTATCCTGGTTTCTATATTGAATTAATCAAAACGTTATGGATCTGTAAACCGCCGAATAAAATCTGTTTTTGTTACCTGATTTCCAGCGAAACTCTATCTAGGTTTCGGCAGAAACCGTTTATATGAAAACTTGTTAACAATATTATATCGAATAATAAAAGCGTTTTAATTCTGCGTAAACAGAATCTGTTTTAAGACTGTTGGGAAACCTGCATACTTTTAACAGCATAAATCGAATAACATTAACAAGTAAAATAACGAAATGAATACAGAGAATACAAAGTAAGAAACGAGGGTCGTGTTTAACACGATTCCATACGGACGGAAACTAATAGACCCAAATTCAAATCCGGTTAAGAAGGCAACAAAACTCACGACGTCCAAAATGGAGACTATGGCCATTAACATAATATATGAGTGGCAAGTCAAAGCTATCATCGTCACTAAAACACTGTTTTTGAAGAACATAATGGATCATACCATCATCATTCTCAACATATATTATATCAAGCCAAGGTCCAAAACATGTTGTCTTAAACAGCGTACGACGGTCTTCATTAAGTCTATATTTGAATAACTATATTAAACATGTTTGCTTCTAACATGAATCGTAGCATGATATTCCTATATGAGCAAATAAAGTATTCATTTAGTAATCTCGTTGTATCATAGATGATAATGAAACAAAATATAAAGACTTACACAATTGTATAACATACATAACAAGTATATCACAAATGCTTTAACCATTACTAAGCCTTTATACACACCTACAAGATTAACCATTCAATAACACAATGTAAATGACTGAAAATAACGCTTCATATAGACACCGAGTCAGCTTGTATATACTCATTAATTAATGTGATAGAAACACATCAATTCAAAATACCATAGTCTCACAAAAGATTTTCACAACAAGTCATGAAATACACCATTCAACCCAAATCCACAATGCATATCTAAACAATTACAAATACTTGGTTTTAATCCTGGTGAAAAAGCAAATCGAGGCTAAACTAAACTAACCAAAGATCAAAAAGAGAAGACTTACCATTGCATTCGATTGAGAAATCACTATAAGGATCATAGATTGTGTCGTGTGTGGTGTATTTCTTTTTATGTGTATAAATTTTGAAATGAATGAAATGTCAAAAATAGTAAAAAGGCTGAGATCAAATGAGCAGAGAGAAACTCGCAAGTTCCCTATGAAAAACAATCAAATCGACGCCGCTGGTAGAGGAGAGAGAAATCTTGGTAGAGCAGTAGAACATCCTACGTGGATAAAAAGACAAAATAGTACTTCAAGAGTATTCCGGTAATTTTACTTTTTGTGGTGAGCCAAGAAAAAGTGCTTTTGAGTGGACACGTGTCAAGAATGACTCTTTTAAGAATCAAAATGACTTTTGATCAAAACATGTCAACACACTTGTACTTGTGACAATTTTGAGAATTTTCTCTTTTTATATTGATGGAAACAGTTTTAGTAGATTTATGTTTAAATTGTGGGGATTGATTATATTGGAGGATAAAGAAATCTGGAACCCATGCTGCCTAGAAACTACAGAGAAATAATTCATCTTAACTCCACTTTGGACGTACTTTAGCTTGTTGGGAAGCTCTCATAGAGGAGAACACAAAGCCCCACTCTAATACAAAGACATATAACATCTACATATGTAATACCTACTTCATCATATTCACTAAAAGGTTTAGCCAATATGATTGTGTCTTCTTGTAAAGACATCAATAAGAAGTATGTAATTAACTTGAAAAGACTGTTGAAGCCAAGAGTCGGCGTTCAATAATACTTTATTTAATATGCTTGTGACTTCTTGTAAAGACATAAACATAAGGTCCTTGAACTGTTCTAAGACTTATAAAGTAAGCAATTGACTTGTCATGTCTCCTTGTCAAGACATGTACATGAAGTCATTGAAATGTTCAAAGACTTATAACGTAAAATTAGAGATTAACATGTTATGTCTTCTTGTTAAGACATGTACATAAAATCCTTGAAGTTCTCTAAGACTTCTACGTTATAGCATGCAATTGACTTGAAATTACTGTTAATGCCATTATGTTTGAACAAATTGGCAAGTATGTGAGTCAAAGGGTATTAGGTTATCTAAGGAATTGTGATACTGTCTCACAATCCCATTACTCATAGAATACCACATCGCTATGGTATGTCTGATGTGTAAAATCAAACTCTGTTGATATTGTTTGATTTTTGATAACTTTAGCTATCCTACCCCTAATCTTATTAAGGTTAACAAAAAAAAATTAAGTAAGTCACGTGTTTACTCAATATGGTTCCAACCAAGAAGGTAACTAAGACACCATCAGGTTATAGAATGGGAAGACTCCCATTAAGTCTTAACTGAAGTTCTGAATTTGTTAAGATCACGTTAAGCTTGTTATTTGCAAACTAGAATCAAGAACTGTCAGCATATATTATACCTCCCAAACGAGAACAATTTTATTGTTACTCAACTTGCTGCGTATTTGGAGAAAGTCTCCTCTTACACGAAGCAAGTGGGAGCATTTGTTTTGGAGAAAATATTTTCTTACACAACCTTCTAAATGCACTAGCGAACGACAAAATGAATGTTGAGATGTAGTCCATGAAAGAAAATCATTTTTGGAATTTGATTGATCTTTCACCCATCGGTAAACTGAGAAGTTAAATTGGTTCTTCTAGGAGAAGACTAATATAGACGAAAATGTACACACATTTAAATGCACGCCTTGTGATATGGGTTTTACTTATACTCAAGAAATTGACTATGATTAAAGCTTCTTTTCCTTGCAAGCGTTAATTGAATAAAGATGTTAATTACCATACTTGATTTCATGAATATGAAATATAGCAATTGGATGTCAAAACTCCATCTTGAATGATTACCTTTGCGAGGACGCTGTGTAATCAAAAGGGTTTGTGAATCCATGTTATCTTTAGAAAATGTGCAAGCTGTAAAATCCAAGTGGATTAGAGCATGCATATAGGAGCTGGAATCTTATGTTTAAATCAATAATTTGATTTTTATTGAAACAAAGATAACTCCTGGGTACACCTTAAAGCTAATCGGAGCATTATGTTTTGTTTTTCTTATATCTTATATGTTGTCAACATATTCGAAATAATATTTCACCTAAGCTAGATTTTGATCCTTAGTTTGGAATAATATTTTTGTCGATAAATATAAGAAATAAAACATACAACCTTGGAACAAATGTTTACTAAGATAAACATTCGTGATTAATAAGTCTAACATAACATAACACATCATTGAGCAGGACTCAAGTTTTATCTCACCAGATGAGTTAAACACATGTTTGAAAACGTTTGGTTCAGCTAAAGTTTTCATTATGTATATCATGATATGTATTAAGACTAATTGTAACACTTGCATGAATACAAGATGAACCTACTGTTGGATTATGTGAGTTGGACTAGCTCGATCACAACTAGAGGTGTGTGAGCCTATTGGGGGCACACACGATAAAACATTTAGAGTACGTTAATACTTCACGTATCGTTTCAAATGTAAACCATTCGGACATATAGTGACCAAGACAAATCCCTTGCAAACCTTGTCTTTTGGCCGGATTTTGGAAGGAAAAAGAAAATTCTTTGTGGTGTCTTGGTTCATTGTATGTTAAGATAAGGAATGGGAATGTGTTGGGATAAGTCTTGAAGAGTTGTGATAAGGTGGAACTTAGGTTTCCAAGACTTATCACAATTAGGTTTTGAGGTATATATAAAGATCTCATACCTAGTTCTTTTCGGCAGAGAAAATACATCACAACACACAATCACATGCTGCTATTCCCATCATCTAATAATAGCCGAAATCAATAAGCACTTTTTAGGTTTTAATTGATTTTCGGTTCACCTCTTTGTTGCTGTTGTATTTCGGTAAATCCAATTTGGGGGTTTTCGATTTGTGGTTTGATCCAAAGCAGTTCCAGGAGGTGTATTACTTTGGTTTACTTATTCCCAAGGCGTGGGAATCATTTGATTAGATCTAGGGTTCTTGGATTTGGTAAATCGGTTGTTCTGTCCTAATTCGGTTACAACCGAATTAGGCTAAACCCTAGTATCTATTTTCTGTAATTCGGTTCTAATTCTTATGAGGGTTTTGGGATCGATTTTCTGTGGGGTTTTGGTACAATAGTTGTATTGGGTTATAAATGAAGTAAGGACTAGCATCCAGGCGTGCTTGTTTACGTGTTTGTGTGAGCACTCGTAGAGGTGACCACTTAGTCACTCGTTTCTCGTTCTCAGTTTTATTTACTTGCTGGTGTCTACGAGGGTATGTTCCTATTTATTTTACATGTCCCTTAAATGTGTTTTATATGTATGTTGATTATTTATACTAGACTAGATCTATCCGCTGCGTACTCGTTAGAGTTAAATTAGTTAACTTGATTGTTAAATTACAACAGTGGCATCACGAGTCAATTAGTTTAGTATTTATGAATTACATACGATGTTAACACGCTAGGGCTGCATGAAATTGGATTATTTATTGTTTCTATTGTAAATTATGGCAACGACATGCAATCCTTGCCATAACTAAATAACCAACTTAGAATGAACACAAACATAAATATAGATTAAAAATTAAATGTTAATTAAGTTGCTATGTTAATCTATTCTTGTTTCATCTCGGCTGTAAGACTCACGCAATCATGTTATATGATGTATGTGGCGATCTAGGCACTTTAGCAGAAAACCTAGTGAGAGTCTTATGGTTCACCAATTGGGGAAGACTCTTTTGAGAACTCGAGGCATTATGTGATTTACTGCTTTCATT
>BQNB010020427.1:1754-47807 GCA_026074375.1 Tanacetum coccineum | reverse complement strand
CAAGTGAAAGGAGCTCGGTGACTAGTGTTTAACAAACTCTCGAGTAGGTGACTCGGGGAGTGGAGTAGGGCAAGGAAGATGTCCGTGTAGCCGAACCACTATAAATACTTGTGTCCCGGTGATATCTTTCTATTCTCTCTTTTCCTTTGCATCTCTTACTTCTTATCTATCTAATATCAATATCTAGATCACTTCACAAAAAGTTTCAAAAGTGTTAAATCTAAAAAGATCAAAAAATCTTGAAAAAAAACTATTCAACCCCCCCTTCTAGTTTTCCACAATTGGCATCAAGAGCTAGGTTACCAAAGTTTTAAAATAAATTGTATTTTAATCTTTAAACGATTATGGATTCGGAAAACTACAAAGAAGGTCAATCTATGCAACGACCACCTCTCTTCGAGGCAAATTATTTTATTTATTGGAAAAACCGTTTTGAAACTTACGTGAAGTCTAAGGATGTTGATCTTTGGTATATCATTGCTCATGGTAACTACAAACCTACCACCAAAGACGAGGATCAGTGGCCTCGAATTCGGTCAGACTTGGTGCGGGAGTTAGAGGCTAACCATCAAAACTACAAGTATATATTTGGAACGGTGGGTTATAAACAGATTTATAAAACCGTACGATTCGCTGGAAAATGGATGGAAATGCCAAACACGGATTGATTATTGCTTCTGCATACAATAGAGTTGTTATAAGTCTAACTAACAGAGTAAATGTCGGAGGGTGTACTACAACTTTTCTGCTTTGATTCAGTCCACCACATTCAAAGCCACATGAGACAATTGTCATTGCTCATATGTATGGTAACCATTACATTAAAGCGGCATTACACGAAGGTTCCCTTTACCGATGACGCATCCACTTTAAAGGACTTATAGAAGTCACAATTGCATCTAGATGGGAAGACCCCTATGTTAGTCATCAAGAAGAGTTTCGCGAGCATTATTATCGTATTTCTGAATTTTTTGACCTAATGATATAATAATGTAACGTTGCTATTTATTGTAATTCTAGTTTTTTTATCAATGAATGTTTGAATACTTGCTTACTTTTTTATATTTGTATGTATAATTAAATAAAAAAAAGTATAAAGTTTATAATAAAAAATTAAGAAAAACATAATCATTACACTAATCATGAGAAAAAAGTAAAATGCATAATGATTATACCAATCATGGTAAGTTTAGAAAAAAAGCTTGGTAAATTTATACTAACCTAAAAGAAATTATAAAAGAGTTATGATATTTATGCTTACAAAATAAACCTACAAATAAGCGTACTCTATTCATATTTTGGAAAGTGTCAAACATTAATTCTCTCTCTTAGGCTAGTGGGAGTGGCCGTGACTTTGGTTTGGTGAGAGACCAAGTCACGGGCCAACTCCAAAACACCCCTTTGGCCTCACTTGGGAGGTGTTTTTTTTTTTTTCTTTGAATGGTGACTGCCTCAACAAACGTGAGGCAGTAATTTGTGTGGTCCTCATTTTACTTTTAATATTTTTTATTTAGTATGTGAGTGTATGTGGGGTATTTAGTGGGGTATATTTTGTATAAAATATGTATTTTAATGAAAGGTGAGGTGCGATGACCATAATACTTGAATGGTGAAGTATGGTGAAAGGAGAGAAAAAGCTGAGGTGGCGCTGAGGTGACATGGTAAGGCTTGGTGACCACTACCATCAGCCTTAATATTCACCAATCAAATTTTGCATTACACCGATCATTTTTGTATGTCTATTTTTAGGCATAACATTTAAGCCTACAAATCATTTTTCATTATAAAAAAATCTATATAGAGAAAAGTAAGGTCGTCAATCGCACAACTTTGGAAGGGTCGCCCAACTTGTGAACTATCGGTCGCACAAGAAATTAAAGGTGCGTTTGGTTTATTATAAGGTGGATTTGAAATATTGATATAATTGTTGATATCGTTGTTTGGTTTTTTAATATCTTATAAGTATTTGATTCCACATAATAAAAATTTACCGAAATTTTTACAATAAATACAAATTTCACAGACACTAAATAATTTTTTTTACAGATTCATATTTTTCCTATTTTATATGGTGAAAATAAATGAATTAAAAGGACTCACAAGAATCATGTGGTAATGGAAACAAGATACGTGGTCTATAAACTAGAGAAAGGAATAAATTTGTGAATCCCACCTAGCTAGAGGTGTCAAACGGGTTATCGGGTCGGGTCTATCGGGTTTTGAAAAATTAAAAATTAACCCGCAACCCGACCCGATAAGATACGAGTCTATCGGGTTCGGGTCCATCAGGTTGCGGGTTGTCAGGTTTGGTTTATCGGGTTATCGGGTTACATGCAAAACTCATCCCATAATTTACTTCACATACTAAATAACACCTAAAATTGAGTTAACTTATATTCGAACCAATACAACGCAAGTATTTTGTTTGTTACACTAAATAACGAAAGAAAGCAAAGTAAATTATAAATATGCATTGGATTTTTGTTCAGTAGACATATAGTTGATTGTCTCACGTAGGAGCGAAAAAAAAAGAGAAGATAACCTACTGATGCAAAACTTGCCAAGCTCCCTAAGCAAATTTTAAGACAACACTTTATGATATATTGTGTGACAAAGTTAGAAATTAAGAACAGCGACTAATAGCCTAGACAAAATATATTTAGTTCAAAAATTATAGAATTTTAATGGGTCACTATAACTTATCGGGTTTATCGGGTCAACCCGATAACGAACTAATTAAAACTCTAACCCTACCCGATTAGGTTATCGGGTTGACCCGATAAACCCGATAAGCTAAGTTGGACCCGAATCAACCCGATCCTATAAGGTTTTATCGGGTTCGGGTCAGGTTCGGGTCGGGTCGGATTGACCCATTCGACACCCCTACACCTAGCTGTCTTGGCATGCTTTTATGGGTTTGCACATGACATCTCATTCAAAATAGTTGAACCAAAGTTGATTTCAAGTCTTTTATTCTATTACTCACACCAAACGGCCTCTAAATGTTTCCATAGCTTACATAAGTTTTACACAAGATGTACTTTGATTATTTAATAGGAAACAGATGTTAATTTTTTAATGAAGTCGCACAGTTACACAAATCGCATCAGATAAGTATAAAAGTCATTTTTTGTAAAAATATTTTTAATCAAAGGTTTCAGTTTGGACAAAAATGAATATGAAAGTTTGAAAAATATCTCGAGTGCATTTTGACTTGGCCCCTAATTTTCCTACAGAAACAATTTAATGTCGGCGTTGAATGTATCCAATTGAGCAAGTTGTTAAAAAAATTTCAAGTACAGTAGTATAGCCAAGTTGGAAAACAGTCAATCTCATGCCTGCAAATTTAAGTCAACCCGTTTAATACAACTAGTAATATTATATGAAATGTCAACGATTTTCTAATTAACTATCATACCCTTAATCTAAATTATATAATGATCCTTTTAATATTAAGGGCCTGTTTGTAATTCGTGGGTTTAAATTGAGTTTTGGGTTAAAAGCTATGAATACGAATTTTTTTTCTTCTTTTTCTTAGCCATGGTTTTCGCTCTTTAGACTGACTAATCCACAGAGTTTGAACCCATCGTCACACAAACTCAAACCAAGTAAAGCTCTCCCTTTTTAGGTATGTTGTTTGTTTGCATTTATGAGATCTATGGGATTTGGGTTTGGATAGGTAGTCTATAAACATGAGTTGTAGCCGCCGTAAACAAATCGTATAAATACGGACGAAATTTTGTTCATGTTCGTTCGTTTAATTTTTACCGGACAAATAAATGATAACGAACGCTTAAATGGAAGAATTTTTTTGTTCATGTTCGTTTATTAAGAAAATATGTTGTACATGTGCGTTTGTGTTCGTTCATTAAGATATTTATCGAACATAAACGAACGGACATAAATGAACGTGAGAAAACAAACATAACCTTTACTGAAGCATACATAGTAGTTTTATAAGTATTGTTTTGTTTAAGTAAACGAATTTTTATAGTATGTAATTAAAAAAATATGGTATATGAACATAAACGAACAATAACAAATGCATAATCGGACATGCACAAACATAAATAAACGGACGAGATTCTTTTTCATGTTCGTTCATTTAAGTAAATGAATGTAAAATATAGTGCATGTTCGTTCATTTAATAAATAAATGAACATAAACGAATTTTTTAACAAACGATTCACGAATTATTCATCGAACGTTCAACTCATTTACAACCCTAAAGATAGGTATTTTAAAAGGTTTTATGACAAAAGTAGGTCCGTTCTTTATTTTTCTTTTTTTTTAAACGGCGATTTATTAAAAGCTGTCGATTGTGTCAGTCGGAAGTGCATACGGCAGATCCGCTTCCTCTACCTAGGTATGGATTGGATGCTCCTCCTGCTCGGGCAGGAGTCTCAGACGGCTATGATCGGACAATAGAGTATGTAAGATATAGCTCGTGCCTCTTAGGCTTAACAAGATGGGGTTCGGATGAAAACGGATCCCGCTAATCCAGTCGTAAAATCGGACAAAACATTGACTAAGTTGATTTAATTCGCATGAGAGGGCTTCGGGACTTAGATCAAACAAGAACAAGATAAGGGTTCTTAAGCCAATCGTCCCACTTGAGCGACGCTTTACATCTGAATTTACACCAATAAAAAGAACTAGAAACTAACCCCTGTTCAATTCTTCTATCAAACAAAGCTTGTTCTAAGTTCCCCCAAATACCACCACAAACCATATAAACACCCTCAATAACCCTTTGATTTGGATTAGAATCCAATAAGAAAACCAAGCCAAACATGCCATTCCTCGTAAGAATTCACATCCGAGATAGTCGATAAACCACCAAAAGATATCTTACGCATAAACAGTCCTCACTGACAACGCATTGAAAGAAAAAAGTTGTTTGTCGATTCCACACCGCATTACAAATGGGACTAACAAATCGTAATCAATATCCAATCCACGACGAAGATATTAAAACGCATTTGAGCGCGTTAGATTTGACTTCCAAGCTATGATTTTCAACCTTGATTGGCATGGATTTAACCAACCTAGCGGCAAACTAACATCCTTGAAACCCGATCCCATCATCTCCTTTCGAATTGAAGCCACTAAAGACCCCAGTCTAATTTAAACGTCCAAAAAACGTAACGATCTTCGCAAGCACGAGAGTATCCATCCGAAAATCACACAAAAGAGATAAGTTGCATCTCTTTCAATTTCAATCACTCTCCTTTTCTTTGAAATGATTATCTAAACTTGACGCATTCAAATTCAACTAACATACATTTTTATTCAACTCAAGAGTCGAACATACGTGGAACAACTCTTTGATACACCGCCTTCATACCGATTGTCGAGCCAGTAACCGCTTTCTCCCCATTCCCACCTTCAATCGGATTAATCTGCAACCTTAATTCCCACCTGTATCGACCCTACTTCGTGAACTACGATGTCCAGCATTCGAACTCCACCAGAAAACATCCTGTTCAAATTCCCGTCCTCCCCATAAAACCTTAATCACTTTAGTCCAAAATGGGAGGAACATTTCTGAGAATATAAGCTGCCCCCCAAAAAAAACCCCAACTTTTTTATGGAAAGCAAGAGACCTCTATTCTAAGGGCAAACAGCTTTAAACCCCTAAACCCCTTTATCCTTCCGAGTTAGTGGACCTTGTTCCACTTTACCCAAGAACTTTTTTACTCTTCAGATCCTGGCCATATAAAGAACCGACTACGAATAGATTCAAGAGAATTTAAGAATACTCGAGTGAACCCATTAAAAATGGACAAATGAGATTGGCATAGATCCTAACACGACTTAAGAATAGTGATCTGCCTCCGATTGAAAAGTTTCCATCTTCACTAGAAAGACGAGATACACATTGTCCACCACAGCTTTTCCAATCTTGCTTCCTTGACATTATTCCCCCCCAACTTTCGTACCAAATTAAGTGAATGGAGTCTTAATGACAAGACACCCTAGTTTAAGAATGCACGCGTTTTAACTTCATCTCATCTCAACGTTAACACCCATAATCTTACTCTTACACATGTTAATACGAAGACCAGAAGCCCGGAAAAAATAATCTAAAACTCAAACTAACGAATCGATATTGAGCTCAAACTCCATTGGCCAAAGAAAGATGCATCACCGCATAAAACAAATGAACAAATTTCACCATAGACTTAATTTTGATCCCCGTGAAACAACCTGCATCAACCGCACACGTTGAAAAGAAATATGCAAACGTCTCCATAATAAGAAGAATAAAAAAAGGGAATATAAGGATCCTCTTGTTTAGGACCTCTAAAAAATTGAAATTCCTCCGTAGGACTACCGTTGACAAGAATGGACCCCCTGGATGATCTAAGACAACTTTGAATCCAAGTCCTCCATCTTTCACCGAAACCAAATTTATTTAACACATCATCCACGAAATCCCCTGCGTACCGAAAATCCAAAGCTATCTCGAAATCAACTTTGAAAATAAATCTGTTTTCTTTCATACACACAAAGCTATTGAACCTCATTGACAAGATCACCAAGCGAACCAACTAATCGGTTCGCCAAATTTACAATAATCTTTTTAAGGCTCCCTATCACACATATAGAACGAAAATCCTTAACCAAGTTGGCATCAATGATTTTAGAATCAAAGCAAATAAGATCGAGTTACATCCAAACGGTATTCACCATGCATGAAGAATAGTCACAGCCTCGAACACTGTCCTTCTCAATCACAAGGCCAGAAAATGACGGTAAAATCTAAATGAAAAACCATCCGGACCCGGAACTTATCACGGCCCAATCCCACACAGCCACTTTGTAACCTCCTCTTTAAAATCGATGCGTTCCAAATCCTCATTTCTGATCAACGATGGAGACAGAAAAGGGGTATCAATACATCTCCCCGATTAACTGATTGTTATCGAATCTAACCCCTGAAAATGTTAAAAGAATTCCGTTCACCATAACTGTTAATCAACCCACTCCCATTCACCATAAATACCTCCATATTAGATTTGATTGCGCTTCTTGTTTAGCATACCATTAAAAAAACGTTCAATTTTCAACTCCTCAGATTGCCCATTAACTTGGCTTTTGACAATTTCCAAGCTTGAATATTATATACCTTATGAATCTTTGAAATCTTCTTACGGTTATGACCCACCTCATTCGAGCAATCTCCTATCAATAATCTCATCACAAGACCGCAACTCCTCCTTAAGGAAATAGTCCAACCCCGCAATTCGACCTATGAATAAGAAGCCACTCCAATATGACGGTCTTTTAAGAAATAAATTTACCCATGAAGTTTACGATGGCATTTTTCTTGTTTAACAAGGCCACTCCAATATCCCAACCAACTTGCAAACACCAATCAACTCTAGCCAGTAACTATAAAATCGAAAAGGAATAGACCATAATCATACCTCTTCACGTAATAAAATAGGACGATGTCTGAAATAAACCGCTCTAAGGTAATTAGCAGTGAATTAGGACACATGCCTCAACAAATTTTCAGAACACAAAAATCGATCCACATTTTACTCATTTTAGAAGCAGATTTGAACACCAGGTATATCCCACTTCCTCATATAATAGTACGTCATCAAGACCCACGTAGTATATGAAATGAATTGAAAATCTCAGCTTGTGAAAGCATTAAAATCGAACCATATCGTCCGATTATATCTCACCTCCATTAAAGCGCCCATACATAACAATTTTACCACCCATTGATTCGACACATTATAGCCAAAAAAAGCCATAAAATACGCTTTTCTTTAGCCTCTTGAGCGCATAAACCAACAACTATCATAAAGATCAATCCATGATTTCAACCACAGACCACCCAACAAATGACAAAAAAGTCCGACTCGTAAAGCTACTTCTGCCGAAAAGAATTAGGATCCCAATGCACAATATCCCATCCCGAGTACCAACAGAATCACTATGCACATAATCAAAATTAGAATTACACCCAGCAAGCAAACCTCACACTACTTAGATCAATAGACCCCGATCTTAGATTCTTAAGACCCACAAAATTCACTTATTTTTAACACAACCACCTCCTTTACTCCCATATTTTTGCCTTTTGGGCAGGGTCATTGAACTATTCAAATACATAAACTTCATCCGATTACCCAAATTCTCTCTTGGGAATCAAGATCTCGAGTGATATCCTTGATTCACCCATCCATGTAATAACCCAAATTAGGCCCACCTTCACAAACTTCCTCCATAAGATTTAAAATATAACCCCCCGATCGCATCAGAACATAGTACAAAAGAGTGACCCAACGCATTGATTCTGATTTTTTGTTTACACGACTCAAATTATCCTTACATCTTCAAGGTTAACAAACAATTACATCTCTCTCATTTGTCCTCCGATCCTTCCTGTCAAATTAACAGTATTACCTTTCATCAAACCCTCCACCGGAGTCGAACACCCGCGGATGAGAACAAACATGAACTTCTCAGTAACCTTTCGTGCCAATATCGATATTTTCTTTGTTCAATAAAGGTATAAACCAAAAGGATCTCCGATGTTGTTCCTTCTGATCATCAGGTTTGATCAAACATTGTTTACAACACCTCCTGCGCACTACATCTCATCAACCTTTATTTTCCTCGCGATCAATAATTCAGCCATCATTGTTATCCTCTACTGATAATTCGCCTTCCTCCTCCTCTTCGGAAAATTCAGGAGTCCACCCTAGAACTTCACATGCTCTCTACACCAATTAAACCTTACCCCGAAAAACAATTAAGAAGCTCTCGTGAAATGTGCTCGACAAACCTAAGAAAAATGCAAATTCTTTTGGAATGAAGATTCGACCTCATCATAATCTCAACAATCCAAAACTCACCCCATTTAGCATAATACGTTAAAAAGTAGGACCCCGAACAGAAATTTATAAACGGAACAAAAACAAAAAAAGTCCCCCCCCATTCCACCCAAACCAATCTACCTCAGAACAAACTCGGCGTAACTTGTTTTAATGACCGAAAAC
Organism: Tanacetum coccineum; assembly: GCA_026074375.1. Taxonomy (NCBI): domain Eukaryota; kingdom Viridiplantae; phylum Streptophyta; class Magnoliopsida; order Asterales; family Asteraceae; genus Tanacetum; species Tanacetum coccineum. The sequence continues at coordinate 38,783 of BQNB010020427.1, read as the reverse complement.
CATGAGCCCACACCAACATTACCCCCAAATGAATCTTTAGCCTTCGCATCTCAATTCGATAATACACAAAGTTCTCCCAAATAGCTAATCTTAACCAAATCAAACCTTCATTACAAAGCCCCTTCTAAATTGACTAAAAGCCATCTCTTTACTCTGCCCATCAAACATAGAGTGAGGAACCTTCGCATTCAAACAAACTCTTCAAGGACAATCTCAATGAGAATCATAATCTATTGCATTCGCTATCTTCACCACAAACACAAATGATTTTACCATAACGTATTCCATATATTTATGAGACCCATCAAACTTCCTTTATTCGATTCATTCTTAGTCAATATCCATCGTTAACACTTCCCTAGCATTACTCTTCGTTTGAATCTTGCAACATTACAATGATTTCGATCGACCCACCCAAATCTACATAAGTATTTACCAATCTCTCCAGCAAAAAAGATAATTGATAAATCGAACAAATCCAAAACCTTACCATCTTTTGCCTCTTTGTTGGAATAAAAGAATCACCACTGACCAATATTGCTTACATGAGTGGATATATATCCTTAGCAAGAAGGAGTCTCGTAAATTTTAACAAAAATCGAAGTACGAAATCTTTGACACATCATCTTCTTTTGAACGAAAGCTACCCATCTTTGGATTAAAGGGAGGTCTATTAATCGAAAATAGATAGGGTTTAATGGAGGCAGGGATTAATCGGAAACGAAAATGGAATCGATTTGAAGAGAAGAATAACAGATCTAAATTACAAAAACCCAAGATGAGAAACCCGCCTAACACGCTCGATATATCTCTTTTCTCAGTATAAATACAAACTTTTAATTCATTCTTTTTGGATAAAAGGGTCTCTACCCCGATAAATATATTAAATAAAAAACGTTTAAATACATGAATGTGGCAGAGTACCACATTGATAAACGCATTATAATGCGTAACAACTCACATGCTACGACATGCCGTATACGTGGAAACTAAGCTAGCATAGACAAAAACAAAAAACAATTAGCTCCCATGCTAATGCTACCAATGTTATTGTCATAATTTTATATATAACATATTTTTAAATAATTTTTTATTATCCTAAATTAAATACAAATTAAATTTTTTATTTACTCCACAAGGTTAAGGTGAAGTGTCCCTCCATTTCTTTGTGGGTGGATTTTTTATATGGGCAAGCATCAAGATTGGGGTACAGCAAAGTGACCCATTGGGAGCTTTTCTTTTTGCTCTTATATTGCACCCGCTATTACATAAGATCAAAGACAGTTGCAAGCTTCTTCTTCATGCTTGGTATCTTGATGATGAGACCATTATTGGAGATTCAGAAGAGGTTGACAGGGTGTTAGACATTATAATGGTGAGTGGTCCAGGTTTGGGTCTTGAACTTAATATTAAGAAAACAGAGATATTTTGGCCCTAATGGAATGGTATGAAGCTTCGTGAGGGTTTATTTTTGTCGATATTCAAAGGACGTCATTAGGTGTGAAGCTTCTTGGGGGAGCTGTTAGTAGAGACGCATATTTTATTAGTTGGTTGGCTATGAGGAGAGCCGCAAATGCTGTTGATTTGATGGTTCTTCTTCCACAGTTACATGACCCGCAGAGTGAGCTCCTTTTGCTTCGATCATGTATGGGTATTGCCAAACTCTTTTTCGGTTTAAGGACTTGTCAACTTGTATACATGGAGGAGGCGACCTTGTTTTTTGACAAAGGTTTGCGTGGGTCAGTCGAGAATATAGTGGTTTGCGGTGGACCTTTCTTTGGAGACTTACAGTGGCGACTTGCTTCTTTACCTATTCAATTTGGTGGTTTGGGTTTGTACTCGGCAAAATTGGTTTCCTCCTATGCTTTTGTAGCCTCAAGGGCCCAATCTTGGGTGCTACAAGACCACATCTTACGTGACAGTGGCATATGTGGTATGGATGATGATTATGTTTCTACTTTGGCTTGTCTTCATGATACGATTCCAAGCTTTGATTTTAGCGGTTTTACTAATAAGGACACCGTCCCCTCTAAAGCCCAACAAACACTGGCGAATGTCCTTTTTAGTGAATTGGTCAAGGATATGGAAGTTAACTTTGACATGACTATGAGACAAAAAGCAGTTTTTGAGTGTCTAAGCGCACCGCATGCTCAAGATTTTCTACTAGCTATCCCCATAGACAGGCTTGGTCAACATATGTCATCAGTGGAATATCTTACTATCCTTAAGTATCGTCTCATGATTCCATTATTCCCGGTTGATGCGATATGCCCTGTTTGTTGTAAGGCATGTTTAGATTCCTTTGGGGAACATGCGATTCATTGTAAAAAGCTCCCGGGATTCAAATACCGACACGATATGGTTAGGGATGTCCTTTTTGACATATGTAGGCGTGCTGGGATCTTCGCCAAGAAAGAAGCACCTATGAACTTTTTAACTGTCCCGTCAGATGGAAGATCTACACTTAGACCGGCTGACGTTTTGGTTTTTGGTTGGGTTGGAGGGAAACATACGTGCGTGGATTTGACCGAGGTTTCTCCCATCGTAGGGTTATACAGCGGGTCAGGCTGCTTTGAAAGCCGCCTCGGGCAAAGTTACAAAACACGAGAAAGCATGCATTGAAAATCAACACGTGTTTATTCCCTTTCCGCTTGATACCTTTGGTTTCCTTGCACCAGAGGCGATGGAGCTACTCAGCTGAATTCAACGGGTTATACATAGCAATGTTATGACACCTAGATCCACGGATGTGGTTTTTAAACGTATTAGCTTTGCAATCCAAAAAGGGCTAGCGGCACAGCTTGTTGCCCGTTTGCCTTCCACCACTATGTAAATCCAATTATATAATATAATTGTGAACCCTAAACCGAATTCAAATAAAAATATTAATCTAATTCAATATCTCATCAACAAATCAAACGGCTCGTAACAAGAGTAAAATTAGTATAGTATCAAATAACAATTCCACAACATAAATCTTTCTTTTTACGGAAAAAGTTTTTAATCCCCTAGATATATTATTTTAAAAAAACATTTAAGTACATAAAATGTAAGTGGATCTCATATCTCAATCCGTTACATAAGCAAAAACAAACGGAGCATATGTGCTTCAAAACGAACCTATCATAAAAATGATAAACGAAACTTATGAAACTACTATAAAACTAATGTCAAGATTTACCAGAAAGCCTTCACAGGGTGCTAATCGATCTTCCTTAAAGTCTTCGCACTCTTCAAGATCATATGAGTTATCATCAAAATCCTTTTTTCTAATTCCACCTCCTCTTTTAGATGCCATAAAACTTATGGCTTCGTTATAAACCTCATCCACGCTCTCACTCACCTTATTATCCATATCATTTTCTTAACTTTCCTTCTATACGAACGATCCTCATGCCTATTCATTCCAAAAGACGTTGAGGCCACATTTGAATTAGCCACATTATCAGCCGTTTTAGAGATTTCCCCATTTGCACCTAACTCTTACAAAATGTTAATGCTAGTAAAATATGTGAGCCTTTTTTGGTTATCTTTTTTGCTTATATAGGTTTTCTCGTCATTTACATTTTCGATTCTTGAGATTGTTTTCTTAATATCTTGGTTTCCGAGGATATCAAACTTCTTTCAATGAGACATTGTCATTCTTATTAACTGAGCATCTTCTGTAGATCTTGTACTATTCTCTGTCTTCACGAACTCAGAAAGAGTTATACTAATTACTAAATAATTCTCAGCGACTATGTTATACTATTTTATGATCAAATATATTCAAATTAGATGAGTAATAAAGATAGTGAGCGGAAATATGCATCCTCACATATTGACAAGCGCAAGTTGTTTCAGTTTGGGTTACAAAAATTCAATGCTACACCGACCAATTATTTAATGAAAATTAAAACAGTGTAAAAGAGTACATCAGTATAAGTGATAGTTGGGGATGGAAAAATCTTTTGCAAGTCAGAGATGAAGTGGCTAAGAATATCTGGTATAAGTTGGGTAATGGTAAGAGTACATCAGTATGGTTTGATAACTGGTGCAATCTTGGACCATTATTCAAGATCATCTCAAATAGAAATCTTTATTCTGCTGGCTTATTGAGAAACTTGATGGTTGCTGATATGGTAAGTAATGATAAATGGAAGTGGCCAAATGAATGGAAGATCAAATTTCCAGATGTTGAACAAATCAAAGTCCCAACACTTGATGCAGAAAAGGATGATTGGATTGTATGGAGGAATAAGGATAACAATGAATGTAAATTTAGTACTAGAGAAGTATATAAAGATATGAGGATTCAGTCTTCTCAGATTAAATGGACTAAACTGGTCTGGTATTCTCAGTGCATCCCTAAACACTCTTTTATCTTATGAATGGCTATCCAAGGAAAGCTAATGACTTGTGATAGAATGGTAAAATGGGGGACATATAACATGACAGTGTGTTCTTTATGCAAAAGGAATGCTGAATCACATGACCATCTATTCTTCAATTGTCTGTTCACTGGTGCCATATGGAGTAGATTAAAAGAAATGATGCAAGTTCAAAGCAATACTGCTGGCTGGAACAACATTATTGATGAGTTTGTTGATATGCCAAATAAGAGTAGTGTTTGGAGTATTGTAAGAAGGTTATGTTTGGCCTCTGCTGTTTATTCCATTTGGGGGGAAAGAAACAACAGAGTTTTCAGAGATGAAGTATGCAATTGGAAAATTGTTCTTGAAATGATATGTGAAACTGTGAGATTGAAGCTTATGGGTCTTACAGTTAAGAATACAAAAGCAGTTCAACTAGTGGCTAAAAAGTGGAATGTGGTCCTGAAAGTCAAATGAGATGATTGGTGGATGTTTTGATAGTTTACACAATTGTCTTGTGCTGTTCTATGCTCTTAAGGGGTGTTTGGATTAAAGAGATAATAAGAATTCTTGATGGTCTATGCTGTTATCACTACATAGTTTTCCTCGGCTTGAGTCCCTATTTCTCCCTCATAGATGTATCAGAATGGCCTTGGGAGGGTCTGATTTCCTATTTGGGGTCATAGTGTACTTTTGCACAGGAAGATGTACCATAAGGTAGGTTCCATCTTTGTGAAGGGTAAATGACTTGGGTGAGCAAAACATGATGGTTGGAATAGAGAGGGATGAAAGATGGCCCTTCTTGGTCTAATCAATGTTTTGCTACAGGAGGTAAGGTTGGCTATACTCAAGGGTGTGTGTTTCTGGCCTTAGTGATGCCTACAGAAGCGTCGTTGAATCAAGTTAGTGATGATGAAGATGCTAATTTGTGTTTGGCAACATCTTTGTGGGAAATGTAACTAGGGTTGGAAGAGCCCCTTGTGTATTGTGAATGGGAGCTATATTCTTCACAATGATGCCCTCTTTTGTAAGCCTATGCCATTGTGGTTGAAGGTTGAATGGTGTGGTGCTTATGAGAGTTGTGGAAATGTAGTTGTGAGAATATGGTTTGATGCAATGTGGTGAACAATGAGGTTAGATACACTGTCTGATCTCTTCTTTGATATGTTGGGTATTGTCTGAGGAAAACTCATCTTCATCAGAGAAAGTGCTTAGATGCTGGTTATGTCTTTTGTATGTGTCGTTTGATTGTATGCAGAGCAGGCATGTCTGTTCTGTGTGTATGTACTTTGTGTCTTATAGTTGTAATGTTGTTGGTAATTAATAAAATTGTTCACCTTTGCATAAAAAAAACAATGTAAAAGAAGAATTGGGATGAAAGACTTTTTCTTTTCCTTACATACAGTCAATGTTCTTATATATAACATTTTTTCTTATAAATTATCGTCCCGGCCAATAATTTCTATATACATCCCTTGTTAATCTACATTTTATGATCCTTACTTAAGGTGCAATAACATAACCCTAACATGTTCATGCTGGTAACAAATGTGATCCTCTTCTGGCTCGCTTTCATTTTCATGTATTTAACCACTTCTTTAGCTGATACTGATTATTTTGCTTACGACTGTGGTACCTCCGATAACCTCAAAAATTATACCGCCAACAGTACGTTCAAAAGAAATCTAGTCACCACTTTTTCCAACCTCCCCGCCACCAACAACGGATTTGGGTTCTACAATCTCTCAACTGGCCAAGGCATCGATAGTGTCTACTCAGTTGCTCTATGTCGAGGCGACATCAATCAAGATGTGTGTCTACGTTGTCTCAATGACATCATTGTTGACATACAAAAAGCATGTCCTAAGAACATTTATGCATCAGCTTTCGCTGACCATTGTTCGTTGAGATACAACAATGATACTCTATTGGGAAATAATACAATTGATATGTACAATATCCACTATGATCGACAGAATTCGACGAATGTTGCTTTGTTCAACCAAGCTCTGAGATCATTGTTGGATAAGCTTAAATCTGACGTGTCGACTGGGGGTTCCCTAAGGAAGTTTGCAAGTGGGAATACATTGGGGCCTGATTTTACAACTATTTATGCACTTATGCAGTGTACTCCAGATTTATCAAAGCAGGAGTGTAATGCTTGCTTAGATACTACAATCATCAGGATACCAAGATTTATGCCTGGGAAAGTTGGAGGGAGAGTTCTTGCACCTACGTGTAATTTACGATATGACTTGACTTTGTTTTTTAACGAGAGTACACCTCTCGTCATCCACCCATCATCATCACCGCAAGGTATGAATGTTATTTTCTAAGATTGTTTTATTAGTTTTGAATCATAAACTTGTGAGAATCTCTCATCGCTCATTGTTGCATGGCACTTGTTATTTTCTCAGGGAAAAAGAGAAACACCATAAAAATTGCGACAATAGTAAGTATTACCCTGACATTCATTGGTGTCATAATAATCGCTTCACTTTGTATCTTTATGAGATTGAAGAAGAAGAAGAAGCCACCTATGCCCCCTAATAGTAAGTTCAACTCATATATAGCTTAAAATAGCAACCATGTGCTACAACAAAAAACTTTTGAACTCCCACAGGTTATCAGTTTGGTTGATTGAAATTGTACATTGACTAGTATATAAGACAGTCTTTTAATTAACTTTTTTTTCTTTCACACTACTAGCCGAAACTATGGAAATTGGCACCGCTGAGGCTTTGAGATACGACTTTAGTAAAGTGGAAGTTGCTACAAATGACTTTTCTGACGACAATAAGCTCGGACAAGGTGGATTTGGAGCAGTTTACAAGGTATAATCTAACAGATTAATCTTTCTATTAGTTGTTACACCTCAGCATGAGAAGTTATTTCGTATACGCCATCACATGATATACATACAGGGAGTGCTTGAAGCCAGACACCAAGTAGCAGTAAAGAGGTTAGCAAAGGATTCTGGACAAGGTGATGTAGAATTCAAGAATGAGGTTTTGCTACTTGCGAAGCTTCAACATCGCAATTTGGTTAGGTTGCTTGGTTTTAGCACACAAGGAAGCGAGCGAGTTCTCATATATGAGTTCTTGCCAAATGCTAGTCTTGATCAATTCATATTTGGTATTCTCACTAACTAGTCATTACACAATTTGAGAGTTTCATAATGCATTTTAGCAATGAATTCTGACACTGTAGATACCATATAAAGCCTAGCTTGCCTAGTTTACAAGCGGTAAATTTTTTTCATCTTAAAAAAAGGCCTAGCTACTGTAGTAGGAATACATTCTTTGTTTTTTAAACTTAAGGGAAATTTGGCAACACAAAGTAAGCAAATATCCCAAATTTGATAATGCGTGCAAGCTAAGTATAATTCTATTCTTTCTCATGAGAAAAACTAAAGTTCGTTCTAATATTACGAGCGAGTGTTAAATATCACAAATATATGTATGAAATATAATTTATGACAAAATTAGGGACCACATGTTGTTCAATTTTGACAAAGTTTTCTTATATTATTGAAGATTGAACTTTTATTGCTTTTGATAAGAGATACAAGGTTTTACTTTTTTTTAATAAGGATTAAAAAACCACTCAATCCAAGTGTTATAATGATACATACGCTTTATGTCATTTAAGCGAAGGTTTTTCTTCGGCTTCATGCAAGAGAGAAATGAAGGCATACCTCGCATTATCTTTTAGCTTGCTGGTTACCTTTCTTGTTAACTGTGACAATTTTAATTGTGATGGTGCTTGTAGATCCATTGAAGCGTACACTTCTTGATTGGGAAAAAGGGTACAAAATCATCACAGGAGTTGCCAAGGGACTTTTATACCTTCAGGAAGATTCTCGCCTAAAAATTGTTGGATTATATGGTAGTTGGATAAGCGATACACGACTAGAAGTGTGTGAGCCTATTGGGGGCACACACGAAAAACATTTAGAGCACGTTTTAACTTCATATAACCTATTAAATGTAAACCATTTGGACAATGTATCGACTAGACAAGGACAATGTGGTGTCCTTATGAGGCCGGCCACATGGAAGGTTCTAGGTGAGGTCTAGGTTCGATGTATGTAGATGATAAGGAGTAGGAAGAGATGGATAGGGCTTAAAGGTGTTGTGATAAGGATTAAACTCAAGGAGTTTATTCTTATCACTATTAGGGTTCAAGGGTTATATAAACCCCCTTCACCCTCACTCCTTTTACTCGTCCAACATACATACATACACCAAAAGTTGCTGCATTCTTCTCCTTGTTTAAATACAACCGACTATATAAACCCTAGTTAGGGTTTAATCATTTTCGGTTCACCTTTATACATTCTGTCCTAATTCGGTTGATCCATTTAGGATTAATCGAATTGAGTTTTGATCCCAGGCTGTTCAAGCAGGTTCATACACTCGGTTTACTTGTTCCCAAGGCGTGGGAACTGAAAGATTCGATCTAAGGTTTAGGATCTGGGCTTATTCGGGTCTTCTGTCTAATTCGGTTGGAACCGAATTCGGTGAATGCCTTTTTCCTCTTTTCTGATTTCGGTTCTATTCCAAGAGTGGGTTTAGGTGATCGTTTTTCAGAGGTATTTGGTTTACAATTGTTGTTGGGTTATACGTGAAGTGTGGACTAGCATCCGGGCGTGCTTGTTTACGTGTTTGTGTGAGCACTCGTAGAGGTGACAACTTAGTCACTCGTTTCTCATTCTTGGTTTCATTTATTTGCTGGTGTCTACAAGGGTATGTTTCTATTTACTCTTTTACATTCCTTATGTGTTTTAATGTATGTTAATTATTTGTACTAGACTCGATCTATCCGCTGCGTACTCGTAAGAGTTAAATTGGTTAACTTGATTGTTAAATTCCAACAGTGGCATCACGAGTCAACTTGTTTAGTATTTATGTATTACATACGATTTAAAACACGCTAGGGCTGCATGAAATTGGTTTATTTATTGTTTTTATTGAAAATTATGGCAACGACATGCAATCCTTGCCATAAATAATGAATAAACAACCTAGAATCAACACAAATGTAATATGATAAAATAAGAAGAATAGATCTAAAATTAAATGTTAATTAAGCTGCCATGATTATTCTATTCTTGTTTTATCTCGGCTGTAAGACTCACGCAATCATGTTATATGATGGATGTGGCGATCTAGGCACTTTAGCAGAAAACCTAGTGAGAGTCTTATGGTTCTCCAATTGGGGAAGACTCTTTTGAGAACTCGAGGCATTATGTGATTTACTGCTTTCATTATAAGAGTTTGTTCCTCAATTTTAATCCATATTTTAGTCTGTTTTAATTGCTCATATGTGATATGCTTTGTGTCTAGTCAATATTTGCAAAGTAGACTTTATGAAACTCTTAAAACCGGACTAATACTTATAGAGAAATTTGGATTGAACATGTCTAATATTACACACATAATTTTATTCCTTGTGACCAGTTATGTGTTATTTGCGAAACCGGGGTTTTTGGACAAATTAATACGGACATTAAACTATGAAATTTGATTTCTTGTGAAGCTTTAGTTTTACATGCGCGATATGGGGTTGAATTGATCTTTAATTTTCTCCCGCCCCACTACATGCTTCGGCATATGAGGGAATTATTGGAATTACTTGTCTTCGGACTAAGTAGGAGTACAATATAGGGTTTGATCAATTTGTAATCCCACCATATTGGCATCAATAAAACTAAATGTTAACAAAAGGGGTTTCTTAACATACAATAGCATCATTAGTCAATTGGAAGTACGGCTCACCCATTATGGACAAACTATAAGAGAAGTTTAAGGCGGGTTGAAGTAAGATTCCCCAAATGAAGTCAGGTTTTTAATACGCTTCGCGCTGACCTGTTTCTCCGCTTCTTTGTGCGTCCTAAATGGAGCTACCGTGAACATTTGACAAAATGATTGCTATACCAAAAAGGTTAACAAAATGTTTTCTTAACTTTGTGCTACAAGTTGTTTTGCATGCTTCTTGTACACAACTTTGTCACATTTATGTGTATACCCTTATATGAAGTTTTAAGTCTATGCCAGCCAAAACTAGAACACGTGCATTTGGCTTGACCTCTCTGGTCAGACCTCAAGGCCTTGCCAACCCATGGCGAATTTTTTCATAGGTCAGATCTATGTCAATTTTCGCACGTTCTGTTTTGGTGGACTTAAATCGAGTTTCCTGGTCAGACCTCGGACCCGAGGCATAAGATGAGACCAAATATGCTTTTGACATTACTATAAGAGTTACTAATGTCATTAGTCTCATAAATCTAAGAGTTGCATTCCATGCAATTAACGCTCGTCGCTTACCTCTTGCCCTACTTGTTTACACGTTGGTCAGACCTTCTGTAATAAGTGGGAGGTCAAGTTGGATCTTAGTCTTATTAGTAATTAATTGGGTAGTTAATTCCTTTAAGAATTTAATTATCGACAATACTAATATTTGAACTTTTTCTAAATTGTAGATGACAACCTCGTCAGCTAACAATTCGGTCTTCAGGGGCTTCTTCGAGAAGCAAAAACTGACTGGACCCAACTTTATTGATTGGATAAACACCATATGATGTGTACTATCAATTGAGGATAAGTTGAATTACCTAGAGCAGCCACTTCCTCCTGCTCCTGTAGCTCCTGCGGGTCAGCATGTTGCTCCTGAAATCCTTGCAGCTCATACTGCTTGGGTTAAAGGATCAAAAGAGATTGCTGGACTCATGCTCATGACCATGGAGCCAGAGATCCAACGAAATCTGGAAAATCTCCATGCTAATGACATGCTAAAGGAGTTAAAAGCTCTGTTTGCCCAGCAAGCAGAGCAGGAGCTTCTACAGACTACGCGTGATTTTCACGCCTGTAAACAGGAAGAAGGGCAGTCAGTTAGCTCGTATGTTCTAGAATGAAGGGCTATATTGACAATCTAGAGGCGTTTGGGCCACCCTGACACTGGCCTTGCTGTAAGTCTGATTCTTATCGTCTACGCAAGGAATTTGACGGTTTGTGCAGAATTACAACATGCATAGCCTGGGGAAGACTGTTAACGAGTTGCATGCTATGCTAAAGCTCCATTAGCCTAGACTCTTAATCTGCCCAAAAACAACGCTCCTGCTCTACATGCTATTCGAGCTGGTAAAGTCCAGAAAGGTAAAAAGCACAACAAACCGCAACCCTCAAAGGCTGGCAGGGGACAAAATCAAGGGAATGGGAAACATAAGCACGCTTTTGCTCCCAAGCCCAAGATTCCCCCTCCACCCAAGAGGGAAGATGGCCAAAGGGACTGAATCTGTCCATGATGGTGGTGAGACAGGACATTGGAAGAGAACAGTCCCAGTATTAGCCGAGTTTGCTAAAGAAGAAAAAGAACGCAACCTCTGGAGCTGGTGGTGGTTCAGGTATCTTTGTTATAGAACTCAATACTTTCCTTAATAGATCATGGATCTATGACACTGGATGTGTCTCATTTGTAATACAACGCAGGGTCTAAGGGCAAGTAGGAAACTGAAGCCCCCGGGGTAGCTCTTAGCTTGTACGTGGGCAATGGTCAACGTGAAGCTGTTGAAGCAATTGGCAACTTTGATTATCTCTCCCTTAAAAATGGTAATAAAAAATAAATTAGGATTAGTTATTGTTTTGAACAATTGTCATTATGCTCCTTCTATTACTAGAGGAGTAATTTTAGTTTCCCGTTTGTACGAAGATGGTTTTATTAACCGCTTCGTGAATAATACAATTCAAGTTTCTAGGAATAACATGGTTTATTTTAGTGCTATCCCAAGGGATGGTATTTTTGAAATTGATTTGTCTAATTCTTATACAAATGAAAATTCTATATATACTGTTAGCAACAAAAGAGCCAAACTAGACTTGGACTCTGCTCTCTTGTGGCATTGTCGTCTTGGACACATCAGCAAGAAACGCATTGAAAAGTTGCAACACGATGGACTTCTCAATTCAACTGACCTTAGGGCTTTTGAAAAATGCGTTCCTTGTATGTCTGGTAAGATGGCAAGAAAACCTTACACACATCAAGTGGAAAGGGCCAAAGACTTACTTGGACTAATACACACCGATGTATGTGGCCCATTTAAGATCACTTCAAGGCAAGGAGCAAGCTACTTCGTCACTTTCACTGACGACTTTAGTCGTTATGGTTATGTTTACTTGTTAAAGCATAAACATGAAGTGTTTGAAACTTTCAAAGTGTTTCAAAAGGAAGTAGAAAATCAACTCGGCAAGACCATAAAATCGCTACGTTCTGATCGTGGGGGCGAATATATGAGTCAAGAGTTTTTGGATCATCTCAAGGATCATGGGATTATCGCCCATCGTACTCCTCCTTACACTCCACAACACAATGGTGTGTCGGAGAGGAGAAACAGAACCCTACTAGATATGGTTCGATCTATGATGAGTCAAACAACTCTTCCTAAGTCCTTTTGGGATTATGCTCTTGAGACTGCTGCACGCATTCAAAAAAAACCAAAAAAAAAAAACAAATAACGCATTCTCAATATGGTTCCAACTAAGAAGGTTGAAAAGACACCATACGAAGTATGGCATGGGCAAGCCCTAAGTTGTCTTACTTAAAAGTCTGGGGTTGTGAGGCACTTGTTAAGCGAGATACTCTTACCAAGCCTGACAAGTTAGAACCCAGGTCTATTAAGTGTATCTTCATAGGATACCCAAAGGAAACAATGGGTTATTCTTTCTACTACCCACCCGAGAACAAAGTCCTTGTTGCTCGGAATGCTGAATTCCTAGAGAATAGTCTTATAAATCAAGAAGCAAGTGGGAGTCTAGAAGATCTTGAAATTATTCAAGAAGAAGATACACATCCTTCTATAGACACTAGCTTAAATCATGAAGAGGATGATCTAGAAATAGATGAACCTCAAAGTGATATCATTCCCATTCGTAGGTCCACAAGGACACGACGTCCCACAGATCGTATGTGTTTATACATCGATGCTGAGGAACATGAGTTAGGGGATCTCGGTGAACCCGCTAACTATAAAGCTGCATTGTTAGACCCTGAGTCTGATAAATGGCTTAATGCTATGAATGTGGAAATGCAATCCATGAAAGACAACGAAGTTTGGGTCTTAGTTGAACTTCCTCCTAATGGCAAAACCGTTGGTAGCAAGTGGCTCTTTAAGAAAAAGACCAACATGGATGGAGCTGTACACACCTATAAAGCTCGTCTTGTGGCGAAGGGCTATACTCAAACCCCAGGGATTGATTATGAGGAAACCTTCTCTCCTGTTGCAGACATTAGAGCTATTAGGATTCTTATAGCCATAGCTGCGTACTATGACTATGAGATTTGGAAAATAAATGTCAAGACTGCCTTCCTCAATGGATATCTCTCTAAAGAGGTCTACATGGAGCAACCTAAAGGTTTTTTCAATCCAAAATATCCAAACCGAGTATGCAAGCTGAAGCGTTCCATTTATGGGTTTAAGCAAGCATCAACACAATGGAATAAACGATTTGATGATGAAATAAAGAAATTAGGTTTCACTCAAAATCGTGATGAGTCATGTGTATATCTAAAAGCTAGTGGGAGTAATGTTACTTTCCTAATCTTGTATGTCAATGACATATTAATCATGGGAAACAACATTCCAATGTTACAAGATGTAAAATCCTACCTTGGAAGATGTTTTGCTATGAAAGATTTAGGTAAAGCTGCATATATTCTTGGAATCAAGATCTACAGAGATAGATTACGGCGGTTAATTGGTTTGTTTCAAAGTGCTTATATCAAAAAAATCTTAAAGCGGTATCACATGCAGAATTCCAAATGTGGAAGTATCCCCATGCAAAAAAAGCTTAGATTGAGTAAATCACAAGGTGCCTCAACACCTGCTGAGTTAAAGCGCATTCAAAATGTTCCATATGCCTCGGCTGTGGGTTCTATTATGTATGTTGTGAGATGTACTCTCCTTGATGTTGCATTCGCTCAGAACATAAGAAGCCGATTTCTATAGAATCCAGGTGATCTTCACTGGACTACTGTTAAGAACATTCTGAAGTATCTCATGAATACTAAGGACATGTTTCTAGTTTACGAAGGTGATCTAAAACGCGGTCTCAGGGTTTCTTGCTACACTGATGCTGGATATCTGATGGATGCTAATGACCTCAAGGGATATGTTTTCATTTTGAATGGTGGTGCTGTTGATTGGAAGAGTGCCAAGCAAAGCATTTTTGCTACTTCATATGCAGAAGCTGAGTATATTGCTGTCTATGATGCATCTAAGGAAGCCGTTTAGGTTAGGAAATTCATTTCTGGGCTCCGTGTTGTTCCCACAATTGAATCCGGAATCACTAAAGGTGCTAGACATTTCTGTGCCAAAGTTCACAACCTTCGTGAAGTTATTGAATTTGGTGACATAAAGTTAGAAAAAGTTCACTACCTCCGTAAAGTTATTGAATTTGGTGACATAAAGTTAGAAAAAGTTCACACAGATGACAACTTAGCTGATCCTTAACAAAGCGTTGGCTTTCCAAAGCCATTCAAACTTACTAGAAAATTGGAATGCTTCCGCTAGTAGTTTCATGTAAATCTGTGGTTTTATTAGTCCAATTGATAATTGGGATTGTAAGACATTTTATATATCTGATGAATAAAGATACAAGGTATATGTTAATCATTCATATAAAATTGTTTGCCTGTATTTGACCTATTTAATTCCTTGAATGATTTCTCATTCTAAATAAGACATTAACTTTAACAATATGGGAGTATTGTTACATAAGGCAAATGTGAGTGTTGGTTGTATTCTTTGAATATATGGATGGTTCCCACCAAACTCATATGTTACTCACAAGGGATGCGTATTGGACACCCCAACCTTCGAATGTTTACTTTATGGATCCGTTGTCATAAGTAAAATTTTGAAAATGGTTAGTTAAGTCATCCTTAGACTTGAGAATACAAACAAGTTCTGGTATGTGTGGATATCACTTTTTAATTCTAAGTCAAACACTGTCCTGAAAATGGTAGTTATAAAGACTATATCTGGAATGCTGTGAAGCAGCATTCACAAACACTTGTACTTCAACAAAGAATTGTTCCTTCCACTTGATATGTGCAGATAATAACCTTGGCGCCTCTCAGAATTAATCAGATAATTGATTTGGGGGGTCCGAACCCAAAGGGTAATGCAAGTTTGAATTCTGATACATTTGGTATATCTGTATTGATTCTATAACAGAAACTAAATGGGGTTAAACTATATGGAATGAGTTAGGATCCATAACCTTGGTTTTAATGGTATTTTGAACAAAGGGATGATTATAGCAGAGAAAAAATAACCATGCATACGAGAAATGTTTATGAAACTTGATCTCAGACACTTCTAGTTTTAAAAACGAATGTGAGTGTTGCTAGACGTTTCCGTCGTTAGTGTATGGGCTATCTGCTACTCCAACTCCCAAGTGGGAGCTGTTGGTTTATGTTAGTTGGATACGCGATACACAACTAGGAGTGTGTGAGCCTATAGGGGGCACACACGATAAAACATTTAGAGCACGTGTGCTACTTCACGAAATGCATTCTATGTAAACCATTCGGACACAAATATGAACTAGATAAGAATGTTGTGGTTGTCTTAAGTTTTGGCCGGCCACAAGAGAGAACATTCTAGAGTGGGTCTAAGTTCAATGAATGTTGGAGATAAGAAGAGTAAAAAGATTATGATTAGGTTGGTGTTTTGATAAGGCTTAAACACTTGTTGTTTAGCCTTATCACAAGTGTTGTGTTGGTAACTATAAAAAGGGGTGTCCCCTATTCCATTTGGACGATTAAACACAGCAACAATACTCTCCAAAATCTGCCATACTCCTTTATATGCTCACCAACCACAGCCGGTTCATAAATACCTAACAAGGTGTTATAGATTTTCGGTTCTCTTTTATCCAACTGTTCTAATTCGGTTGATCATATAAGGATTAATCGAATTGTGATTTGATCCCGAGGCTGTTATAGTAAGTGGTGTTCGTGGGTTTACAGGTTGTCAAGGAGGGACAACCATTAGATTCGATCTAGGGTTTAGTTTCTGCCTTATTCGGTTGATTCTGCCTTATTCGGTTACAACCGAATTAGGTTAAACCCTAGTACCTATTTTCTGTATTTCGGTTCACAATCTTGTGAGGGTTTTGGTGATCGATTTTCAGTAGGTTTTAGATACAATAGTTGTATTGGTATACGTGAGGTTTGGACTAGCATCCGGGCGTGCTTGTTTACGTGTTTGTGTGAGCACTCATAGAGGTGGCCATTTAGTCACTCGTTTCTCATTCTTGGTTTCTTTGATTTGCTGGTGACGACGAGGGTATGTTCCTATTTAATTTACATGTCCTTTAAATGTGTTTTATGTGTATGTTAATTATTGTACTAGACTAGATCTATCCGCTGCGCACTCGTATGAGTTAATGGTTAACTTGATTGTTAAATTCCAACATGCATGACATCATTAAAATTTATCATCTAGTTAACTATGGGATGGTAAAAAAAATGTAAGTGTAAAGACGAACATGATAAAGGCCCTAAGTTTTCCTTGTAGTTTCGGAATTGAAATGGAATGGTCTTATAGATAAGGGACTCATAATTATATTACCTTATATAGGAAGCTCCATCGTATCCACCCGAAACATAAAGTGCATTGTTTCATTTCTGACCATTTGCCTGGAGCTGAACCTCTGCAGGAGAAACAACAGCTATAAGAGTCATAAGCAGATATATGTAAATTAAGGTGCAAATAGGCAAGTTGGGTTACAAGTCAACTGGGTTTTTTTGTATAGGTAAAATGGGTCGGATGAGATTGACAAACACTGTAGAAAAAAACTAGCATAATCTGTAAAAATGAAGAAAATGGTACCTTGCTTAGCATTGGGCAAGTAGGGATCCACTTCCCAATATCTAGGTCCAGATACTCCACCTCTGATGAGCATTGCCGTCCCTTAGCACCACCAACGACAAAAAGTCTGTCCTTAACTGAAGCTCCAGCAACATGTATGTTTTTCCAAAATAAAGGTGGTCTTGGAACCCACTGATTCTGGGAAGGGATGAATGATTCAACTACAAACAAACAAAAAGTTATGAGGACACGTCTTAGTAGATTAAGAGCACAGCAATATGTGACAATTTGAAAAGAATATTATTACCTGTGTGAAATCCCTCACCACCAAAATGGTAGAGTTCACCATTCAAGACTGCAGCAGATGCATATTTCTTCACAAATTGCATTGAATTAAGTGAACTTTTGGTATCTTTAAATGGGCTATAGGATTCTAGTGATGAGGAACCATCGAATCCACCAACAATGTACACCAGTTTTAATCGATTCGTGATCATCTACTTCAACAGGGTCTACAACATGTTGTGATCCATGTTCCAAAGAACAGATACGGTTTTTTGATTGTTGGACTTCTGTTTGATTCATCCTGTGTAGCCAAATGTAAATTAAGTATCTTTTGAGTAATGGGGGTAACTTAGTCAAAGATGAAACAATACAGGAAGGAGAAACATAGTGGGGATTGAAGATTTATACCATCGTTCTCTAGCATATTTGGATTTCTCACCAATCTTCTTCGCAGTTGAGATCCCTTCAATCTGATTTTACTTCATCAATTACTATTAACAAACAAAAGAACCGGTAATTAGACAAATAATGTAGACAAAAATAATAAAATACATGAACCCAATAAGCATGATAACTTAATAAATTTAGATTACATTTACACCCATGATCGGGAACATCAGTTGAGGATCTGTGGCTCGCAACTGTAGTTGATACCGATAGAAAATCTTGTTTCACATAATTTCCTTAGTTGTCACTCCATTTGTATTCCTTCTGACTTGTTTCAAAGTCTGGATTTTATCTGAAGAATGACCACTCTGTTGGGGTTTTACATCTAATTAACCAATTAATTAAACACAAGTACGCACGGAATTAAATATTACATGATAACACATTAATTAACAAGGGATAAAAGATGTATTACATTTTAGCACGTAAACGATCACCGGCTTAAGAAACCCGTTAACACCGTCTCTATATACGCGTTGTGTAAAAGCTAATGACCGACGCGAACCACTAGATCAAAAGAATAATCCCTCTCATATTCGACACCCACTACATGTCACGAGATACGCTAGGGAGATGATATCCTATCCTTCACGATTAAAACAACTCAACCACTATTGTTCTTGTATATTATTTAAACCGAGCTCGAATCGCGAGCATGAATACAGAAGATGAAACCCCCCCCAATTGTTCCACAAAAGGGGGGGGGGGGGTTGTAGGGAACAAAAAAAAGGAAAAAAAAAAATATTGTGTTGTGGTCATTACTGCTACGAAATATCATGTAAATAGACATGCATGTTATAATGTATCATGGCATTTATTATAAATTGCGTATGTTATGGATCATGCCACAACCAAGCTCCAAACTAATGTCAGACATAAGTAGGTAATAAGAAAATCATACATATGATTAGTATGCAAACATGCGTAGAGTTTTAGGGATAATATATATCGTGTCTTCCGAATGAATGAGGCAAGGGGGTTATATAGCTTAAAGACTTGTTCTCCAAGTCATACTCAAACACCTCCTCTTGTTTGCTTGCTAGAAACGACATTCAGACACTCATACTTTTATTGTTCAACCGGTCACAACCAACACCCAACGGGTTTGATTTTTGTACTAACAAGTCCTTCACTTGTTAATATATTTTAATTAGTTCTAACGTCTAACGTTGTAATTAAAGAACATTTAATTGTTTCGTGAAACATATTAATATAATTAATAAAAATATTAATTACATTAATAAACATATTCTCTGCGTAAATGCGTGCGTCTCCATAGGCTCAAATAATTTCCGACATAACAAAGTTATACTTTTGTACAAAAACCAACATCACCCACATGGACATGTATCCATTATCTAATAACATTAGGACAACTCAAGAAACACGCCAATGGCTCCCCAGAAACACCAGTGTGTTTCTCAAAACAACGGACAAAAATGATTTTTTAATTTACAATCCAAATGTTTCTGAAAACCGAGATATAAAAATGGATATGATCAAGGTCAATCCAAATTAAGACGAATCTGTTTCTCGAATATGTAAACAAATTCAAAGATAAACGAATGTCAATGAGACATAACTACAAGAGATTTCGGTACGGCAAACACACATCTGATTAATTTCTACGAGGGCCCATTGGGTAACTTCTTCAACAATTTGAAGACAAAACAAATTCATATGACTACCAGTTCTATCATCATATGGCATAACCATTCTGACATAGCCCTTTTAAGTTACCTTATTCATGCCAACTTAAACTATATCTAGAAGAGAAATCTCCACATATGCAAAACCAACTTGCGTCTCAAGTCTGAGAGAATTATGTAAATAAAACACGTACAAGATCACTTGATACGTCGATCATAAAGTGATTTTCTTATGGCTGGGGACATCCAATATTCATCTTATGAATATCAAGTGAGTTTGGTGGACTCTATCCTTTAATATCTCCATACACCAATCCACTCAAAAATGTCTTAGTTTAACAATATACCCATATGTTATAATCGACAACGGATTAATTTAGAATAATACATTTATTATTCATGGATTTAAACATGCAAATATAGGACACAATTTAAGATATATGTATAACAAAAATACCAAGTATCATTATCATAAAATAAATTGTTCAAACTTCCCTTATCCAAATACTAAACACAGATCTACATGAAACTACTAGCTAAACGAAGTCCCATGCTCCTAGCATGTTGAGCAAGCTTTTCTTTCAGTAAAGCCTGCGTAAAATGATATGCTAGATTGTCATATGGTGTGAACTTTAATAAAGTAAACTTCTATGGTAGTGGTTTTGCCGCCATGCTGAACTCTCCGGTTCGTTTGGCAATAAAAGAGTGGCTGAATACATCGCAAAACTCTTAATTAGTTCATTTATTGTTGTACTATACAAACCTAGAAACAAACTTCTAATCCAAACACTTCCATCTCGTGCTTCTTAGCAGTCTATTTAATTCAAGCTTATGTAGCAGGCATTTCAGTAGTACTTTACTTGGAGCTTTTCTAGTCTACACGCGCTTTCGTTCAAAGCGAAATGTATCCTGTCAGATATTTCATATCATCTAATATCGATCTCAAATCCAGTATTGCAATAACAATCAACTCTGAATTCATCCTTCCAGGATTCCGACTATAAAAACCAAGAACATAGTCTTTAGTATTTCATAATACTTAAGAATATTTTTTCACAGAAAAAAAGCATGCTAGTACATTCACCAGGATTCTGTTAAAAATGGCTTGTAATATTTTGCACGAACGCAACATCAGGTCTAGTGCATCTTACAGCATACATAATGGAACCCACAGCTGAAGCATAAGGTATATTTTGCATGTGCTTCACCTCTTCAGGTGTTGAAGCACCTTGTGTTTTGTTCAAGTCAAGTCTTCTTGCAATGGAAATGAACAACGTTGGAATTATCATTTATATCTCTTTAAGAACTTATCCATGTAAGCATTTTTGACCTGAGTCCAATCACATCCATTGGACCTATCTCTAATAGATTTAGAATTCCAAGAATAAATGATGCTCACCCTAATCCTTCATGCCAAAACATTTTCCAAGATAATCCTTTTACACTTATAAACTTGGTATGTGATTTTCCCAATGATGATTATGTCATCGAAACATACCAGATGAGAAATGTTACATTAACTCCCAGTAGGTCCTTTTGATATACACATGGCTCATCAAGATTTTAAGTAAATCCAAACCTTTTGATTTCCTCATCAAATTTTTTATTCCAGCTTCTTGATGCTTGCTTAAGACCATAAATGGATCTTGAAGCTTGCATACTTTTCTGGGATGATTAGGATCAACAAAACCTTCAGGTTACACCATATAAATGTCTTCATCAAGATAACCATTTAAGAAGGCAATTTTTACATCCATTTGCCATTACTCGTCATAAATCATAGAACGTCGCTATAAGATTATGTAGAATCCAATAGCACTAATGTCATCCGTGGTGAGAACGTTTCTTCATAATCAACCATATAGGTTTGAGTATAACCCTTTGCCACAAGACGAGCTTTATAGATGTGTATATTGCCATCCATTTCAGTCTTTTTCTTAAAAATCCACTTGCTCCCAACGGTTTTACAATTAGGAGGAAGATCGACCAAGACCCATACCATATTGTCTATCATGGATTGCATTTCCGTATTCATAACATCGACCCACTTTTTAGATTCAGGATCTAACATAGCAGCTTTATAGTTAGCGGGTTCTCCAAGATCCCCTAAACTATGCTCCTTTTCCCCCCCAAAAACCCTTCCATTTTTTAAAAAACTAATTTTGACATAACAGTTTGTAGCTCAACGAGTCTTTTATCCGGACCTACTATCGAAATCACTTCCTCTTTAGTGTTGTGGTGGTTCAAAACACTCCACCTCTTGAGGAATGTTGCTGCTAGTGATTTCAGAAGTGTTGTATCTTCTCTTCTTGAATTCCTATCAAGGATGTACCGCCCTCGTCCACACTGAAGTTCCTTGACTTATAGACGTTTTCTTAAAGAATTCACATCACCTTGCAACTACAATTTTGTTTTTAGTAGGAAGTAAGAAATAGTAAACCCCTCGTTTCCTTTGGTATTCTATGAAGAACACATTAACAGATCTTTGTTTAGTTTGTCAGGCGTATCTTTTCTTCACAAGAGCCATACATCCCCAGACCTTTAAGTAAGCACAGATGAAAGTTATGAAACTTTTCCAACCACAGTTCATAGGTGTCTTATCTACCTTCTTGTTGGAACCATATTGAGAATGCGTGTTGCGAGACTCTAAAGCATAATTCCTAAAAGGATAACGCAAGTTGTAAGAATTCCATCATAGATCAAAAACCATGGTCTAACAAAGTATGATTCCTTCTTTAGACACCCCATTATGTTGTTGGTGTGTTAAGGAGGAGTAACACTGTTGGACAATTCCACAGAGCAATAAGATAATCTTTAACACATGGGCTTATGATATTCGCCACCTCGATCTGGATCTAAAAAAAAAAAAAATATAAAAAAAAAAAAAAAAAAATAAAAAAAAAAAAAAAAAAAAAAAAAAGAAAAAATGAAGCAAAGATCCTTGATTGTCTTCCCGAGTAGATTTTCTAACTTCATTTTTATCACTTAACGTTTCAAAGAACTGAATGTTTATGTTTTAAGAAGATAAACATAACATAAGGGGAAATAGAAAAGGAAAAGTAAAAAACGACTAAATATCATGCATGAATGTAATAAGTAGCTAGGCACCTTTGTCTTGAACACGTGTCTAAGTGACCACACATTATCAGTAGTATAATTGGCAAGAAGGATCAGTCGCCGCCTTTAATCGGGACAAGTGTGAAGATGATTTCCTAGTCTTCTTGCCCAGATAAAACAAGAACGCATTGATCAATTGACTCATCATCTGTTGATCTTTAAAAGCCTTCATGTGCAGCTTCAATAACATTTCTTACTTATGATGAGCAAGACGGCAGTGGCCATAGATAATAGAGTCCAAATTCTGTTTGCTCTTTTAAAGTGCTAAGATGATACATATAAAATAATATTTGGTACAATATCATGCATATCAATTTTTTAAATACCATTAATGGGAATAGCATTAAAATAAAACACATAGTTTTTAGAAACTGAAAATCCAAAATCCATAAAACATTAGACAAATCCATTTTCTACCAAACGGTGAACTGAAATAACACCTCTAGTTATATAAGGTGCATAATGACAATTGTCTAAACAAATCACAAGGCCATTAGGCAAAACTTCTTCTACTTGTTTCTAGCTTTCTAACTCCTCAAAGACCATGTTTTGTGTTACAAATATAAGTACCACATACGACTAGTGTCATACACCTAGGATTAGTAGGGAAAGAAAATAATAACTATGTATGAAGACATCGAAGAACCTGGCAGTGCCAACTTGCTTCTTCTTCTTAATCAACTCAGCAAAGGTAAGCAAGACAATTTCCTCTTACAATGACCCACCTCCTTGTAGTGGTGGCAGGTGTCATCCTTAGCTGGGTGCTCTTTAGCAGAAGGCTTAGGGTTTTTAGGCTTAGGGATATAAACTTGTTTATCCTTTCCCTTGCCATTAGCTTTACCCTTACCTTTAGCTTTAAGCGATTTCTTATTGGATTTCTGGATTTTACCACCTTTAATCATCATAACTTGTGGTGTTTCAGCCTTTTTAGGTAAACCCTTTTCGTACTCAATGAGCATAGAATGTAGTTCACACAGTCTCCCCTATGTTATGCTTATTTGTATGAGGCCAATTTCAAGATTAACGGGGGTGTGGGTGGGTGACCACAACTAAGCTCTTGTAGGAGCACATAACCAAGACATTCCAGTTCCACATAATTCTTCATCTAATGACATATGGGCCAACTGGTTTTCCCTTATCCTGTTAGCAAGCATGGAAAGTTTGGATCAGGTCAAACCACTCCACTCCAGCTTGTTTCTCAAACATGGATTTGAGCTCCTGAAGCATTTCATAATGTGAGGAATTTTCGAATTGTCTTTAAAGTTCAGGAGTCATACTTCCGAGCATAAGACAAGCCACCTCATTATGAATCATATACCGCATTCCACTGCGCAAGTACTCAGAATCGTATTTAAGCAAGAGAAAGTAGGCTGTTTAATGACAAATAATTTCCTTTTCAACTCTCTAAGACGCATCGGTAAGTTGAAGAACCATTCTTAGAAATTATTTCCAGAAATTTCAAACATCGACCTGAAAGCTGAATGGTTTATGTTTTAGACAGGTAGTGCCATTTACAAACATAGTAAAATTCAAGAATTAGTATTTTCGATAATACTCCTTGAAGAAAATTAACTACCCACGTTTATATAAATAAACCCAAAAATTTTTATTTTTTTTTTTTTTTCTTCTAAGGTTAAAGACCCTACCACATCAGATTGATCTGCTAGTGATGTTGTACTCAAATCGGTAATCTTGTAATTCACAACTATTAGCAATTCCTAAAACGATAAGGGAGCTATACTTTATAACAATATTAATATCTAAAAAGACATTATCATCTCATCTATGCCGCGTGTTAACGGGTCTAACCACAACAACACCAAGTCGTCCAATCAAAAATAGTAATTATGTAACACTCACCGTCTCATAGAAAAGCGTATAATTACCTTGCGATTGCAAATCTACATACGTCCCATGCATAGTAAAGAGTCAATCTCCAGAGTGTTTTTTACAAAATTGGATGGCAACAACTTAGTTGAAAAAAAGGTATTTTTTATTTGACAGTGTCAAATATGATACGCAAGAAGCATGCATACAACTCGTATTATTGATTTTAGAAATAAAAACTTTTACTCAATTAAAGTTATTATTAACGGTATACACCTATTAATCATCCTATCTTTATACATAAATAGTGAGACCTTAAAATTGACGATTCAACGTATCTTTAAATATAAAGATCTGCTTTTTATCGGCTGAAAAAATTAAAGAAAGATTAAAAAATCATCAAACCCTAGACCATATCGCGACTTCCTACCATAGTTAACAAGGTAATTAAACTACAACGTAGTCTTGTATTAATAGGGTTAATGATGTCTACAAGACCGAAGTCCTGATGAGTCTCCCCCGAACCTTATCCTTGCAACTATATAGTACTTTTGCAAATTTCGTCATTGATAAAAATTAAAACTTTAATTTAAAAACACATTATGAACTATAAATTGCTAGTCTAATCATGGAAGATTTTATATCGGATGTAAGCCGAATCCACTTTTGACTTTTTGCATTATATAGTCCATAATAAATCTAATTTCGATAATCATTAGTCATGTTTATATTTGTTTTTCGAAAAACCCTTTTATTTTCTCACAAGTCAAGAACTTAAAATAAAACATATAAACATCAACTAAACTAAATAACATTTATTTAAAATCACTTAACAATTAAGGCATGCAAACATTAAATATGATCCTAATTATCTAATAATTAAATAATGTATTTATTCACATAAGGCTCCTTCATCCAATGACTCCGGCCACATACATCGAATTAATCGATTGCGTAAGCCTTATATAAATAAATACCACATAGCACATAAATCTTTTAACTATTTTAGGCCCCATTAATTCAATAATAAGGGTCTTCCCGAATTCTTGAATCATGGATCTTACCAATTAAGAAAATATTTAAAATTATGCGAATCTTGATCATATTTAAAACAAATCCTTTTAACAATTAACAAGATTTAAATATCTAATATCAATCCATGATAAATTTGCATGATTTTATCATGGATCTCCATTAACAATTAACAAAACTTAAAACTATTAACAATTAATACATCAAGTTTTATATAAAATTGCATACAACCTAGATCTCGTCTAATTAATTTTATTAACCGTCAAGATCAAATCTTTTAACAAAAACGCCCACCGGGGCATTAAAATTAATCACGAAACCCTAATTTGTCCAATTTTATTCCTTGTAATTAAAGATTCTACACGATGGCTCGTGATGCCACTGTTGGGTTTTATGACCTAATTAACAATTAATTAACACGAGTACGCAGCGGAATTAAAGAACACATGTAGAACACATTAATTAACAAGGATAGAAGATGATTACCTTTTAGCACGAAACGATACACCGTTTAAAGGTAACCGTTAACTCCGTCTTCTATATACGCGTATGTATAATAACCACACGCAAAACCTCCAAGATCTAAAGTAAGATCTCTCTAAGCTTCCACACACAATACGTTCTTAGCAAACAATGAAGTATGCTAGTACTAGTAGTGTTTTAGCAAACGAACACCACGACACTTGAATCAAATCAACACGTGAGCAAAACCACCTTGTGGTGATACACAATCGAAAAAACACACCCTTAAGGGTTGTTTGTTTTTGGCCGATCGCTAGAAGGGAGAAAACCAAACCCTTAGGGATGTTGGTTTCGGTCGAACACAAGGAGGGAGAGAGGGTAGAGGTTTTAGGGATTTTTCACAAAACACATATCCAATAATGAACCCCAAGTCTTCCTTATATAGCCTACACAATCTTGGAGAACAAGCAAGCAAGCCCAAACCCTCTTGGGTTATGGGTTCGGCCAACCAAAGGAGAAGGGGAAAACCCTCACTTTTCTTTTTCCCGTTTTTCATATTAGTCCTTAATGTTTAACTATTAAACATTTAACTAATATATTTATTTATCGTTTACCAAAAACACTAATTAAACATTATTTACGTATTAACGTGTGCGTCCTCTTAGGCTCAAATAAATAATTCGGATATATATTATTTACGATGGACATATTCCAACAGCTCCCACTTGGACATGTAAATAATACAATAACATTGGTAAACATCTAGCAACACGTCAATGCTCTCGAAATATTCGAGTATGGTTTCACAGGGCATGAACAAATGATTTATGAATTTACAATCCCTTTGTTTCCGATACCGTTGTTAAATTGGATATGGATCAATGTCATTCCATATTTAACGATTCTGTTTCTCATATATGAAGTAATCAAGATTACTGAAAATCAATGAGACATATCTACATGAGTTTTCAGGTACGGCCATACACACATCTGATTATTTCTATGAGGGGCCCAGTGGTATCTTCTTCAACAATTTGAAGGAACAAATTCTATATTGACTACAAGTGTCTAGTCATCATGTGGCATAAACCATTCTGACATAGCCCTTATTAGTTACCTTATTCAGGACAACTTAAACTATATCAAGAAGGAATATCCACATATGCTAAACCTACTTGCATCTCAAGTCTAAGGATTTATGTAAATAAAATCACGTACAAGATTCACTTGATGACGTCGATCCATAAAGTGATATTCTTGTGGCGGGGAAATCCAATATTCATCTTATGAATATCATGTGAGTTTGGTGGACTCATCCTTAATATCTCCAATATCACCAATCACTCAGAATTGTCTTAGTTTAACAATATTCCCATATTGTTAATCGACAACGGATTAATTTAGAATAATACATTTATTATTCATGGATTTAAACATGCAAATATAGGACACAATTTATAATATAAAATAACAAAATACCAACGTATCATTATCATAAAATAAAATTGTTTTACTTATCCAATTCTAAACACTGATCTACAAAAAACTACTAGCTAAACGAAGTCCCATGCTCCTAGCATGTTGAGTAAGCTTTCCTTAGGTAAAGCCTTCGTAAAAGGATCAGCCAGATAGTTGTCTCTGTGTGAACATTTAAGAAATCTTATTTCGCCCCCCCCCCCCCAAAGATCAATACTCACGCGAACAAAATGATAGACTCTATGTAGTGTCTTGTGCCTTTCTGAACCCCCGTTCGTTTTGGCAAATGAAAGGCGACTGAAATATCGCAAAACATCTATTATGCCTCGTTTTTGTTGGTACTAAACAAAGCCTAAATTAAACTTCCTAATCCAAACAGCTTCCTATCTCCGCTTCGAAGCAGCTAATGTATTCAGCCTCTGTAGCATACATTGCAGTAGTACTTTGCTTGGAGCTTTTCCAGTCCACTGTGCCTCCATTCAAAATGAAGACATATCCTGTCTGAGATTTTGTATCATCTCTATCGGTCTTAAATCTCGCATCGCAATAGCAATCAACTTGAAGTTCAGCTTCCGGGTTTCCACCATAAGCCAAGAACATATCTTTAGTATTTCTTAATACTTAAGAATAATTTTTACAGCAGTCCAATGAGGTTCACCAGGATTATGTTGAAACCGGTTTGTTATAATTTGCACAAATGCAACATCAGGTCTAGTACATCTCACTGCATACATAATGGATCCCACAGCCGAAGCATAAGGTACAATTTGGATACGCTTCACCTCTTCAGGTGTTGAAGCACCTTGTGTTTTGTTCAAGTCAGCTCTTTCTTGCATGGAAATATGACCACGTTTGGAATTATCCATTCTATAAATGCTGCTTCCCCCAAATCTTTCATAGCAAAACACCTTCAAGATAATCCTTTACACTTTGTAAACTTGGAATGTGATTTCCCATGATGATTATGTCATCAACATACAAGATGAGGAATGTAACATTACTCCCACTGGCCTTTTGATATACACATGACTCATCAAGATTTTGAGCAAAACCAAACTTTTGATTTCCTTATCAAATCTTTTATTCCAGCTTCTTGATGCTTGCTTAAAACCATAATATTATCTTTGAAGTTTGCATACCTTTCTAGGATGATTAGGCTCAACAAAACCTTCAGGTTGTACTATATAAATGTCTTCATCAAGATAACCATTTAAGAAGGCAGTTTTGACATCCATTTTCCATATCTCATAATCATAGAACGCCGCTATAGATATAAGAATCCTAATAGCTCTAATGTCAGCGACGGGTGAGAATGTTTCTTCATAATCAACCCCAAAGAGTTGAGTATAACCCTTTGCTACAAGATGAGCTTTATAGGTGTGTACAATGCCATCTATGTCAGTCTTTTTTTTAAAATCCACTTACTCCCAACAGTCTTACACTTAGGAGGAAGATCGACCAAGACCCATACCATATTGTCTATCATGGATTGCATTTCCGTATTCATAGCATCGATCCACTTATTAAATTCTAAATCTAACATTGTAGCTTTATAGCTAGTAGGTTCATTAAAATCCCCTAGACTATGCTCATTTGCCTCTACATTTAGACATAAACGATTTGGAGCTCGATGTGTCCTTTCGGACCTACGAATCAGAATCACTTCCTCTTGAGGTGGATCAAAACCTTCAACCTCCATAGGAATTTCGCTAGTAATTTCAGAAGGTGGTGTATCTTCATCTTGAATTTCTTCAAGATTTATGGCCCTCCCACTGACTTCTTGAGTTATGATGGGATTTTCATTAAAGAACTCAGCATACCTCGCAACAACTATTTTGTTTTCAGGTGGGAAGTAAAAATAGTAACCCATTGTTTCCTTTGGGTATCCTATAAAGATACACTTAATAGATCTTTGTTGGAGTTTGTCAGGCGTATCCCGCTTCACAAGCGCCTCACATCCCCAGACCTTTAAGTAAGACAAGTTTGGAACTTTTCCATACCATAATTCATATGGAGTCTTATCAACCTTTTTGGTTGGAACCATATTAAGAATGTGTGTTGCAGACTCTAGAGCATAATCCCAAAAGGATAACGGCAGATATAACAACCCCCAATTTTCATCAATATAACTATCCATCTATTAGATTAGATGCACTGAAATATACCACCTTTGTATAGGGAATTTTTTTTTGTTCATTATGCAACGTAACTTGCATCTTTAAAGTAAACGAGCTCACGCAACCTACTTATGCCATCTATACCTATGTTTATATTATGTAAACATCTTAATATGTCAAGTAAATGATCTAATATCATTTTTACCAAGTACATTATCTATTTAACATGGTTTTCTCAATGTTAATACCAAATGAGCTTTAACCGTTAACGTTTAGGTCAAAACCCTAATTTTATGTAATGTACACATTCAAAGTAAATGTACAAGTAAACAAGGCAAGTGTACAAGTAATCTATGCATAAAATTCAAATATGAATTTCCCTCCAAAATAATGTATAAACCCTTTAATGTACAATGTACAAGTAAGTAATGCACGAATTCAAAATAAGCTATTTACCACCATTTTTCCTAAGGAATTCATACAAACTAATCAACACAAGGTACAAGCATTCTATGCATGACATTTACATTACATTTCCTTCTCTTTTCAAGCAATATACACGAATTAAAACCCTAACCCTTACTAGAATTGAACCCGCGCCCCTTTTTCTTCATTTCTACCCATTTCTAAACTTAAACCACTAACCTAGCACCTCTATGACTAAGCTACTTTAGCCACAAGCACCTTACAAGACCTTAATCTATCCTAAACCCTAACCCTAACTTAATCTAAAAGTCTAAACCCTAGACTGAACCCTAAACCAACTCGATACCCATTTTCACCCATTTTTACCCATTTTTAAACCAAGCACCCATCTAAGCACCTCTATGACATCACCAAGCAGCCACCTAATTAGCTTACAAGCACCTTATTCACCACCTTGGCCACCAAGTAGCCTTGTCACCTCCTTGCCCCTTTTTCCTTAGCCGTGGCCTCCAAACACCCCTCCACATCTCATATCTAGTTTCTAGCTTATATTACTCACCCTCCTAGCCCTCAATACTTACTACTCTAGCCCTAGATATCTTACACCAAGTAAACTTGGGCATTAAGAGTCTTTTTACCCTATAAATACATGAACCAAGCAACCCTTTCAAATCATCCCTCAAAACTCATCTCACACACTCAAATGGAGTTCTAACCATTCCCTAGCAGTAATAGAAGATCAAGAGAAGTCCCTAAGCTCATAATAGAAGCCAAGAAGCAAGAAAAACGAAGTCTTGAAGCCATTCCTAGGCGTACGAGTCATAAAAACCTATTTTGACCCATTTTAGCTCAAGTAAGCCTAAGATCTTGTTCCATAAGCTTATATTCTATATTAGAATGTTCATAATACTCTTAAGATCATATATGAACTCTTGTTTGAAGCTTTGAATCCTCAAACCCATGTGTTTTTTATTAAAACCCTAAAAATGACCCGTTTTGATTTTCTAGCTAACGAATCCTTTTTCTAAACTTTTGTTACGTTAGAACATCTTATTTTAGCTTATTCTAATAAGCTATAACCTGCAAATATCATTTGGAATCCTAAAATAAGCTTGCATGGCTTTTTGGACTTGTTTTGCAAATATTTCCATGCATAGGGGTATATATCGTAACTTTCTGAAATTTATAACTAAAGGGGCTGAAAATGTCATTATTCTAAAGTTATAACTATAAGGACCTATTTTGCCAAGTTTCAAAGTTAAAGGTTTAAATTATATATACTTTATATATAAAGGACTAAAGTTGTAAAAGTTTATAAACCAAGGGTATATATTGCCAATTTTGCAAACTTAAAAATATAAAATATAATATTTTTATATAAATTATAAAAATATATATTAATATTATAAAACTCGATTTTATTTAAATACCGACACATTTATCTTATAATCATAATCGACTGCATTATTTCGTTAAAGTAATTTAACGGTAAATATAGTCATCAACTAACTTTATGAAGAAAAACTTAAATCTTACGTATCACGTATACTTAAGGAAATTTCCATATAAGGGTATCATTTAAGTTTTCGTTTGACGAGTTTTGCCTGGGTTTACGATTTTAAAAAGTGCCCCTGCTCCTCAAACGAACTACATTGCCTCTGGATTATGAATATCCCCGAACAGCGATACAATCTTTCCATAATTTAATAAATCAAAGATATATGTTAAACTTTATGAAGTTTTGAAACATAAACCATCACACTAAGACTTGACATATCACCCCAGGTTGCGTGACGAAGCCGTTACTTTCACTTGATATACTTTTGCCATCAATCAGATTTCCCTATACTGTTAAGGTGAGTTCATAGCCTTACTTTTAAATCTTCTATTTCATAAACCCGTGAGGGGGATACATGCTATAAACCATGAATACAAGTGTTTTTTAAATGTATGTTATCCTGATATATTATTGCATCTGTTGTCTAAGTCCCTTTATGCCAAAAGACCCCCACCATCATGGACCATTAATCACTTGCGAGTGAACGTGAATATTGTGAATAGGCCTATTGGGATTGACGAATCCTGTTTGTGTTAGCCGGATAGGTAACCAAACGCACTATATTTGAAACTCATAGGTATATGGCAATTACCTACATGGGGGACATTATCTTTATATATATTATTATTGATATATACACTAGTCAGTTTGAGTGTCATGAGCTTAGACGCAATAATACTGTTTTCCATAATAACTGTACTCATTGCAATTATTACACTTATGGGTGTATAACAACGTAACCCACTCTTATGATGACTTGTATTCACACTATTTATTATAAACCTATGAATTTCACTCAACCAATGGTGGTTTTACCTTTTTTAGCGCGAGTTTTTATATCAGGTAACTAAACATCTTAGCACGGAGTGGCACGGACTGAAGATATGGCTAAACTGTATCATTCAAACTTTTTATTGTTTTCATGTCAGATATGAGGACCTCTATTTGTAAAAATCTGATGACATATAAATGAATGATAACTTATCTTTTAAAAACGTCTCTTTCGAGTCGTTTTCTATGATTATGACTGTTGTACTATGAAATAATTCCCCAGATTAGCTTCCGCTGCTATATGTTAAAAATGGGAGTGTTACAGGGTGGTTCAACAGATGGAAGCAAATGAACAGATTATTTAGCAGGTTCCACGAACCGAGTCAAATCTGGGAAAGTTAAATGTTTAATGCTACAAGTGTAACGCAAAAGGTCACTATGCCCGTGATTGTCCACAACCTAAAGTTCGTGATACAAAATACTTCAGGGAACAGATGCTATTGGCAATGAAGGATGAAGCTAGAGGCAACCTCAATGAAGAGGAGAATGATTTCATGCTCGGCAATCATTATGGAGATGATTTATTAGAAGAGCTGAATGAAGCAGTAATCATGATGGCACGCATCTAACCAACTGATGAAAAAGCTGATGCTGGGCCAACATCTAATGCTGACACTCTTGGTGAGGTAAATGCTTCGCAAATCCATCTTAAAAGTCAAATGCATTCTGAAAGTGTTCATGAACACACGAATCATGCGAAACTTAAAATTGTTATTGACACATCTGATGATGATCAAATTGATTCTAGTATCATATTTGATGATCCTTATGTGGAAAATAACGATGGAGGAGATGAACATGATTCAAATGCTCATGATCAATCTGTTACTCTTGAATCCCTAATTTAAAATGTTAAAAAAGAAGCTAAAAATCAACGTAGCTTGAATAATGAACTAAAAAAGCCAAAAGCTTTGCTACAAAAAGAACTTGAGATGTGTAAGGAATGGGTTAAAACATTAGAAA
Source organism: Tanacetum coccineum (assembly GCA_026074375.1). Classification (NCBI taxonomy): domain Eukaryota; kingdom Viridiplantae; phylum Streptophyta; class Magnoliopsida; order Asterales; family Asteraceae; genus Tanacetum; species Tanacetum coccineum. Next base: position 5,367 of record BQNB010020427.1, on the reverse strand, counting down.
AGCAACAAGTTAAATCCTAGAATTACAAAGAAGCATATTAAGAGTTGGAACGAGAAATACGTGTTGACAAAGACAAAATCGATAATGTAACACCCCCAAAAATGTTTCGCAGCGAAAATATATCCAGGGCGTTACTTCATAATACAACAACACAAGATACAAGAGAACGACCTCTAAATGTGTCGTTTGAAAAGTAATCTCGTTGATTTTCTTGAAATTGATATAACATTTGTCCCATAATTGCATAACAATGAAAAGCTTGAAAACAACCCAACGAGATTTGATCATTTGTATGTAAGTAGAAATCCATAAATGAAATCTTGTTAATTTTAGACTCCAGTGCACATCAAGTAAGCCAAGCATCTAATTCACCTGAGAAAAACATGCTTAAAAGGGTCAACATAAAGTTGGTGAGTTCATAGATTTGTTTAAATATAAATGTTAAACCAAAGGTTTCCAAAGTGTGTATGACTATTTCAGCCCTTATAATTGTCACGAAAATATACGTATGAAAGTTGAACCACAATTGTTCATAACATGTATGATATTTATATATATATCACCAAAATGTTTCAAGTATGTATTGCTACTTTATTCAAGGCACAGTAAATATTCATGTGTGTATAAAACAATGATTACAATTACTCTAAGTTCATGAAACCGATAAATATGTACCCCTCGCAGGTGTCCCCTCCAAGAACATCAGGCAGTAATGAATATGTGCCCCTCGCAGGTGTCCCCTCCAAGAACATCGGGCAGTAATTAATATGTCCCCCTCGCAGGTGTCCCATCCAAGAACGCCAGGCAGTAATGAATATGTGCCCCTCGCAGGTGTCCCCTCAAAGAACACCGGGCAGTAATGAATATGTGCCCCTTGCAGGTGTCCCCTCCAAGAACACCCGGGCATTTACTTGTAGTTATCAGTTCAATCCGCTTAAGCTAATCCGTAATCATTTCAAAAGTAAATTATGTATTTGTGACCAAATATGAAGTCAAATAATGTATCTCATAGCGAACTATATAAATGAGTATGCAAACCAATTTGTAAATGATCATGTAACAAGCATAAGTCAATTATGTGAATGAATTTGCAAACAAGCACGTTCTCACCCCAAAAATATATGTAAAACCAGTAAAACATGAGGCTATAAACTCACAAAGTCTTAAACAGTAAATGCATCTTTATAAAATAAACGGGCATGTAAACGGGTATGTATTCAAGTTTGTAAACGAGTACAAATAAGTAGAAGTTTGTTTCGAGCATGTATTCTCCCCCAAAACAATTAAAAACAAGTAAAATAGGGGCTATGAGACTCACATTGATGATGAAGAACGTTCTGGCAGAAATGCACATATTAAGCACAGCACAAACGGAAACCGAAACGGCTCAACCAAGAAGTTGCGGTTTATCTTAACGGCTATATCCCCCTACTCTAGAATGATGCATTTGGGTTTCCCGATGAATGGTTACATCAACGCGACACGTTGATAAAGATTTAGATTTCCAAGTTGTATGAGTTTGGTGGTTGGTTAAATAAAATAAATCGAAAGTAACGCAAAGTATGTAATATATCCCGTATATATTACATATGAAAAATATATCAAGTATATAATTCATACCGTGAATTATATAACAAAGAAAACCAATCAAATAAATAATCGAGGTATATAATACCTTGTAAGTATTAAATAAGAAACGTGAGAAAAAAATAACTGAAGCAAAACAATTCGACACGTTTTCAGAAATCACCAATTAAATTAATAAAATGTCCTTGCATAAAAGTAAACGTACGTTTTAAAGTTTCATAATATATAAACGATGTTTTCAAAGCTTTTACAATCATTATGACTTTATCTTCCAGTCGAGAATTATAAAATAATATTTTATAATTTAGTGTTTCGTTACGACTTTTAACTAAACTAGTTGCGTTGTTGTAAAAGTATAACTTTCGTTTATGTATCGGTTTATTGTATAATTATAATTTAAACAATCTTAGAGCTATATAACTTAAATCCTTTTTCAATCAATCCGTTTTGCAATTTCTCGCGCGTTTTAAATATATATATATTTAAATCAAATAATAAATATTACATTTATTTAACCAATTTAAACCACCATTATATCCGGTTTTATTATTAAATATTGAAATATATTTATTAGTCCATTTTTGTAAACCAAACTTACCCTATGTTGTTTCGCTAAACCAAACGCGTCTATTTCTGTTAAACCAACCAAACAGACCCCTTTGTTGTCTTCTCTTAATCCACACGCACCCCAAATAGTTTCCTGCTCACCCAAACACCCTCTTACGGTTTAACTTGTTAACCCAAACACACCCTTAGTGTTTTCTGCCCAACCAAACACCCCTTTTGGAAGTCCTATTAAACCAAACGCCCCTGTTTGGCTGTTTCGCAGCCAACCAAACGCACCCTTGTGCGGTTTCTGCCAAACCAAACACCCCTTTGGGTGTTAGCTGTTATCCCAAACGCCCCTGTTTGGGGTTTTATTAACCCAAACGCACCCTAGTGGTGCGGCAGTTAAACCAAACGCACCCTTATTGCTAAACCCGGATCCAAACGCACCCTTGTTAGTCTTATGATGAACCAAACGCCCCTTTGTGGTTTTCACAACCAACCAAACACACCCTATTTAGTGTTAATAACAAGAAACAAACACCCATTGTGGCTGTTTCATTTACTAAACGCGCCCTAATCATCAAATTGTCAAACCAAACGCACCCCTTTGGTGGTGGTGACTGCCAAGCGCACCATTGTGGTGGTGGCAGCCAACCAAACGCACCCCTTTATGGCGTACCTAGATCCAAACGCACCCTCGTGGTCATAAACAAAACCAAACGCACCCTTGGTGGTTGGCTGTTAAGCCAAACGCACCCCCCTTTGGTGCATATAAAATCAAAACGCACCCCTGGCGCCATATTTGAAACCAAACGCACCCTTTTCGGGGTTAAGCGAAACCAAACACGCCCTTGTCGTGTTTATAAATGCCACACGCACCCTTTCGGTGGCGGCTGTTCCAAACCCAACACACCCTATATGGCTAACCCGAATCCCAACGCACCCCTTACGTGAGTTTTATCAAAGCCAAAACGCACCCTACGCTGGTGCTATGAAAATCAAACGCACCCTGGTGGTTTAAATACCAACGTACCCTTGTGGTGGACTAAAAATAAGCGCACCCTTGTGGTGTACATCGAGGGTGGCGTGGTTGTGGTGGTGATGGGTGGCGTCGTGGTGACGACGGCAGTGTGGTGGTGATGGTGGTATGATGATGATGATGTAGATGGTATCGTGATGATGATGGCTGACGAGATGGTGGCGGTAGTAGTGTGTGGTGGTGATGGAGAGGCGTCGTGGCGGCGAGTGGTGGCGCGTGACATGGGGGATCAGGTAGATCGGGTGACGAGGAACCTTTTTGGATTTGGCTGGAAAAGTCTGCCGGAAAAGTTTTCCGGCGGCGGTGGGAGCTCGCCGGAAAAGATGAGGGAGAGAGAGTGGTGATTATGTGTGTTTTTATATGAAAATATAAATGAAAAGATATATAACTTTTATATATAAAAGTTTAAAAACAAAGTGACAAGTCACCAATAGTTTA